>VYZP01027226.1:26741-37260 GCA_013400635.1 Hypocryptadius cinnamomeus
CGGCCTCTCCCGGTGGTGCCGGCGAGCCCCGCGGGCGGCCGGAGCCTTGAGCCGTCCGTCCGTCCGTCCGTCCGCGAAAAGAAAGCGGCGGACCAGCGCCTTTTCGTGATTGCACACGCAAGGATAGAAAATCTCAGAGTTTATGGGACACGTTAAGTGCGAGTTCCCTGTCCGTGTCTTTTGACTCCCAGGCAGAGATGTTCTTGGGTGTAGAGAGAGTCGTGAAACACCGGTGCTAATTTATGTCTTAACCTTTGACAGGCAAATATGTTGCACCAACGCCTGTACCCTTTACCAATTTGTCACATCCTCACTAATGTCTTCTACTGCTGCATGTATAAATTCTTCACATGCCACTATGTGTATTTCTGTTCCTGCATACAGCATATTCCCTTCATCTCCGGTGTATTGGGTGCTGAATGTGGAAAACACATGCAGGAGACTTAACCTTTCACTAACAGAACTATCATGGGGTTTGTGCACTTCACCTTCCAAAAGTGACTCTAGTGCCCTGGTATTGAAGGCAAAACCATTCTTGCCTCCTCAAATCTGCACATTTTAAGCTGTTGATGCAACAAGCCATCTTCTCCAGGTCCAGACTGTCCTTACACACCGTGAATGTGTACAAAGGAAACAGATGGAGTTGCAATTCCTGTTCACTAGCATATATCAAAAGTGCAGGTACAGAACCACAGAATTGTTAGGGTTGGAAGGGACCTCTGAAGGTCATCCAGTCAACCCTCCTGCCAAGGCAGGGTCACCTGCAGCAGGTGACACAGGCACAGGTGGGTTTGGAATGTCTCTAGAAAGGGAGACTCCGCAACCTCCCTGGGCAGCTATTCCAGTGCTCTGCCGCTTCCAACATGGAGAAATTCTTCCCCATGTTGAGGTGAAACTTCTTGTGAAGATATCTAGATGCCCCTTCCCATGACCATTAGAAATAAGTGTGATTTTCTTTTAGGGTGTAGTGGATGGACAACAGAAGCAACAGCAAAATAATGCTAATTATCTTTCTGGTAGCAGGACTCACTATAGGCCAGCTGGAAGAGTAACTAACTTACATGATTTTTTTGTAAGGATGTCTGTGTTTAGACTATGTAGGAAAAATATGAACACAATGGGAAATGGTATATATATATATATAATTTTCCATGCCATTTGCGGTATAGAACAGCTAATTGCACATGATACTGTGTATAATGTGGCAGAATGCAATGAGCTTAGAGTGAGTGTCTTGAATAAAATCATACTGTAAGAGCAATTTTTGCACTGTTCTGACAAGGATGAACATATATGTCTGTGAATGGCAATATAACAGGTTTGGTATGTTATCTGTAAATAGCACTAGTTATTTTTACATATGAAACCAGTTTTGACCACAATGTTTCCTACTCATGTTGGGAAAACTTTTTGTGTACCAAAAAATAGGAGCATTTCTATTTCTCTTTTAATACACTCTGTTCTTCAGGTGAGTAAATATTCCAGCCCTGTTGTTACAATGAATAAGCATTTCTCAGGGTTTTGGATCTTAGTCAGAGAGCGAGAATGCTTGACTTCTACTTTCCCAATTGGTCCATGAATTCACATGTCAGTAATCTCATCAGCTGGAGACTGGGTCTGCAGCAATTTTGTGTGCTGGTAGGGTAGGAAGGAGTACTGAAAGCACAGAATGCATGACTACATCTGATGTAGTTAACTGAGTAAGTCAGATAATCAGGAAATTAAATAGCTGATGTTTTTCTTTTGCCCTGATGAGGAATTTGCTGTTTACCTTGTTGACTGAATCATTGTGACTCAGAGACAGTCTTCTTACAGTGATCTTCAGACCTTCAGCACAGGGGTGAAGTTCACCTTTTGTCCTCTTTGTATTTCCCCTGTAATAGGGGAAGTAATAATTTGCATTCTTTTCTGCCTTTGGGTCAGGGTATTTAGGCCGTTGCTCAACAGGAAATGAACAGGAAAAAGTTGTTGTAATAGATTAATCCAAGCCTTAGCTCTGGGTGGATAGATAGGATTTTCTCTTACAGCTTGGGGGTGGGAATTTAACACAAATGCCTATGCTCTGTTCCTAAGGACACACATCAAGCAGCTGGACATTCAAGGGCAGCAGCATTTCTGGTGGAGGGGCTGGTTAGATGGCGTTGTCTGTGTAGGTGCAATTGCTCACTGGCATTGCTGAGGCACTGTGTTGCCATAAAACCAGGCTGAGAGGGCTCCTGTACCATCACACTGCTGAGAGAAACCTCAGCAGCCCCAAACTCCTTCCTGATTCAGCCAAGTTTGCTGGGATAGGAACTCCCTGCCATAACCTCTTTCTGCCTGCCATAAACACATTATTAAGGAAACTTTCAGAGCTGCCCCATGTTCCAGCTTCTAGGCTGTACATTTAGTGACCATCCCGTGCCTTTTCCTAGTGATATGCCACTGTCAGTGGGGGTTTCCTCCGCTGCATTCTTGTTCCACATCAGGCGAATGTCACTGTGATATTTTCTGAAAAATCCCTTCGCCAGGATTTCTTCTCCTGGGAAGATGAGAAGACTCAGAGGAAAAGAAAAACAATATTATCTGATCACTTCTCCCTGTGTTGTACTGCTTTGGAATGTGGCAAGTGCATCTTTGATTGGTTCCATGTGAATTGTTTTTACTTAATGACCAATCCCAGTCCAGCTGTGTGGGATTCTCTGGTCAGTCACAAGTTTTTATTATTCATTCTTTTCTAGCTTTCTGATGTATTCTTTTCTCTATTCTTTTAGTATAGTTTTAGTATATAATTTCTTTTAATATAACATAATATCATAATATAATAAATCAGCCTTCTAAGAAATATGGAGTCAGATTCATCTCTTCCCTCGTCCTGGGACCCTCGCAACTACCTCAACAGGGGAACTGCTTCTGATACACACAGTCATATCCACCAGAGCAGCAGGAGCAGCAGCTTTGCCATCACCATGTCATGGGCACCAGTTGCAGTCAAAGAACTTGAAGCAGCCATGAAAGCACAGCCCTGAACTGCAAGTGGGCAGAGCTGAGTTAACAAAATGGAAGCTCCATCAGAAGACAGCACCTTCAAAGGAGAGGTTTACATCAAAAAGGATCCAGTGTAGCAGCACGGAATTAGCCCTGCTGTGTGGCAGAGGAACTTCTGCTTCTGTTGGGTTCATAACTGACAAAGCCATGTGAGAACTTGTTGCTCTCCCCATACAACCTGTCCCAGGTAAAGACACACCACACTCCTTCCCACCCCCCGCCAGACTCCCAGGCCAAGTCTGGTCCTTGAAACTGTCAGGTGATGTGATACCTCAGTCTAAGGTTGACAGTAGTTAAGTAGGCTTAACTAGCTGATTCCTGACAAGCTCTCTGTTCTAACTTCTTGGGGATGCAGTGGTTATGACTCTGGTGCACCTAGTAGGATTTTGGAGCTCTGTGCACCCTTGGGGAGTTTTCCTGTTGCAGCAATGCTGTTAAAACATGAAGAGGACCTAGGACTCAGGCCAAGTATTGACATGAAGAACATCTATTTTTCCTTCAGGAATAGGCATAATGGAAGACTTTCCATTAGATATCATACTAGATCATATTAGATCATATTAGATCTTGCCCACAATTTGTCTGTAGAGAGTATCTTGTCTAAAAATGTTTTTCAGTAAGTAACACAGGATTTTCTCTGCGTGCAGAAAATCTGTATCATTTATCAGCTCTTGGTGACTTGGGAGCTGCTGTAGCAGTATTGTGTGGACTGTTGGCAGGACTATACCTCACATGAGGTTTAGGGCTTTGGGGCTTTTTTACAGGGCTTTGCCAGAGTAAGACAGTTTTGCTTGAAGCAGTATTTTTTAGAAATGTCTACCAGTGAAACACCTTTCCTCTCTGCTGATTGTCATTTTAATTACAGCATCTTTGATCAAATCTCCATGTGAGGCCATAACCATCCACCACAATCTTCACTACAGATTGTGACGGGAGTTGGGAGGTAGTGACATCAGACTTATGAAGAACAGGGGGCTGTAATTTCTCTCTGAGATTCTCATCAACCAAAGCAAAGCCACACTGTGCTACAAGGGTGGATATACAGGATCCAAGTACTAGGAGGCACAAAACTGGTTAGCCTGTTTCAGCTTCATCCAGAAACATGCCTTTTTCCACATGCTGGCAGACCTTCACCTCAGTGTAAGACTGTAGCCCAGAACAGAGGCTCAGTCTTGCTGAACAACACTTGGAAACAGCGAAAGGGAAGGACACAGGGGAACCACAAAAACCAAGGGACTTTCCATTGGCCCTGCATGCCTGGCAGTGGCTAGCAACAGTAATGTGAGGGAACTCAAACAAAATGCAAAAGTCTGTTTGGGATGGACTTGCCCAGTAAGCAGGAGATCATGCTGTGAGCGACTCCCAGGGCAGGAGGCAGAGGTGAGCCTGGGAAGATAGAAATGAGGTGTTTCTTCTTGGGTAGAAGATTTAGTGCAATTTCAGATTAGTACAATGTCTTTTTTTCTGCAATGATATCAGTACAAAATGAGACTGAGGGTGGAGGTGGGGGGCAGGTGTGTGCTAACAAAAGCCCAGATCTTTTTTGTCCACACCATCAAAGATCTGCCAGAGTGGCTCTTCTGTGAACCTGTCACAAGGCCAGGCTGTGCCAACAAGAAGGGGCATGGGATGGGTAGTGTACAGAAATTATGAGCACATTAAAGCCTCCTTTTATCCATATTGAATACCTTTATTTTTCTGTGCAAGTAGTGTTCATGCAAATTATGCAGCTACACTAAAGAGAGGCCCTTTAAGAATGTGTCTCTGAAAACACAGAGACACATTAGTCCTTTGCCAAGAAATAATGGGACTTCCTTAATTATCAGCTGTTATGTTCTGGGTTTAGCAAACTTTTGTTGCTTTATGTGCGGTTGCTTCTTTTATGCTTTGACATTAATGAATTGGAATTGAAATTATGTACTGAGGAAAACAAAGTGATCTGTACAAATAATAAAACGGTGTACTTGTGTGTGTCAAAAAGAAAGAGATCGAGTATGGTGCAGAAGGAGTTTGGAAACTGAGCTTTCACACAAACATCTTAATAGATATTAATAACTGGCTCCAAATCACAGAAGTTGTTTAAGGGTTGGTGTTTTGAGAAGTCTGTCAGATCAGAGCTCAGAAATTCTGGCTGGTGTTGGAGGCTCTCTGTGTAAGGTGGCAAGCTCTGCCATAACAGAGGACCTCATCTGCTGCCATTTTTAACAGCAAATTTTATAGGGATGGAGGAGAGAAAGGAGTTATTAGGCAACAGGCACGTAGGTCAACAGAGTGTTGCTGGTTGAGAGAGACTGGGTATTGTACAGATTCCCTCACCATTTCAGAGAGAGAAGGAAACTAGGTGGATAGGAGAAAGTCAGAGACATGAATGATGCTGGGTTAAAAGGAGCAGCTAAATCTAGGATTCCTGAATTTCTTAGAGAACTCTGTCTGAGCCCAAGCAATATTCTGGAGAGATGATGCAGAGAAATAGGAGCCCAGGTCCCAAAGAAACCAACCTGAGTCATCAAGGTTGACTGGCTGCTGCAGGGACAAATGTGTCCGGACCTCCTTCCGTTACACAGTGAGGCTTTAATGTGCTGTGGTTCCATTAATTTGTTCAGATACATCTGCTCTTCTGATAGCCAAAGGGAAGAGTGATTTGGGGTTGGAGCCTCTGCAAAGTCTACTAGGTTATTTGCACCCCTCCCAGGAAAGCCAGTGCTGGTCCTCAGGCAGCTGGGCCAGTCTCATTTCCAGGAAGGATCTGCAGACAGAAGAAATCCCCAGCCTCCTGTGCTCTGGAAATGTGCCTGAGGTGACGTCTGCAGTTCGTGTTTGACTTGAACCTGAGCCCAGAACCCGCATCTCATCTTGGAGGCAGCACTCACTGCCCTGCATCTGAGACCAGTGGCTCCCAGTGGCTTCTGCCTCTCTGCTAAACTGGTGTTCCTTTGTTGGGGCCTCTCTGGGTGAGGGACTGCCAAGGCAAATGTGTGTGTACAACCTTCCCTGTGGAGCAGAGTGGAGGAGAAGCTTCCATGCAGCCAGTTTGTGGTCAGCTACCAGAACCCTGGAGTATCTCACTGCCTGTCTGAGACAAGCAGGAGTCTGAGCTTGTGTAGGTGGACAGGCTTTTCCCAAACCCTGTGACCCCAGAGGCTTAGCCAGCCCAGGACAGGAAGGACTATAGGAACCAGGAATGAACTGTGGGGATGGTCAGTTAATTAGGACCAAATGGCCAAGGCAGACAGCACAGAAGACTGCAGTATGCTCATAACTCAAAATCCCATGGTTCAGCACACATCATCTGTTACAACTCCAGGGGAGGGAGCATGGCTATAGCTGTTTACACTGGTTATATGCCAACCCTCCCCAAATTACCACTGCCCTGACTTTCATACTTCTTGGGGCAGTGCCCAGCTGTATGTGCTGGGTGCAGTGTGGAATCACAGAAATGCCTTTTTTGAGAGTTGTCTAAGAGCTCAGTAAGTTGGAGTCTTGGCCAGTGAAGTTTCCACTGCATTATGTCAATGACAGCTCACAGAGACCAGCTCTATCTGGTTCATTTTTAGTCAGGAGTCCATTGATGTGCTGGTGTTCCCTTGACACAACTACTTCCTGTAAAGCTGCAAGTTGTCATTTCATTTGGCATTTCTGCTTTTGTTTTGCTGAGTACTCTGTGAGATCAATTATACAACTTTTAGGTTTTTTTCCAAAGTGCACAGAAGATGAGAGCTGGCTTCTCGTTGCCAGCAGGTGTTTCTGAGGAGGCAGCTGATGTGCCCTGGTCTTCCCTGCTTGGGCCAAGAGCCTGGAGCGATACTATGAACAGTTTCAGCGCTTCTGACAGTGCACTGACAATTCCTGATGCTCCTTGCACACCCCAGATAACCTGGTCCTACTGCCCCACTGCTCCCTTTGGGTTCTTTTCTGTTCTTTGAATCCTTTACAGCAGCCACTGCTGCTGTCTGCACTTGGCATGAGTGGCCTCAGCATAGCACTGTCTCTTAGAGGCATTCACATCCATTTGGTGCCTTCCTTCTCCAGAGCAGTGTGTTCTCTGTGGCAATTTGCACTGCAGGTAATGAGAGGGCTCAGGTGGTGAAGTGATGTGTGTTCTTACAGTAGGATCCAGAGGTGGCCAGTAGGGATCCACTCTCCTGCCCAGGAGTGCAGGGATGAGCACACTCGCACTAATAGGTGCTGACCAGGCCAGCAAAGGGAAGATCCTGCCCTGACTGCATAGTTTACTGCAATGCAGGATAGAGACACTTAGCTAGTTTGGGTAATAAAAACAATTGGAGAAAGCCTGCTTCTCTGCCAGCAGACATGTTGTGGTGTGTGAGCTGGCTCTCTCCAGCCAGAGTGCAAGCTGGGATGATTTGGAGGATTGGGGCATGTTCAAGGGTCAGACCATGGTCACATCTCACAAGCACAGCAAAAGGTGTACCCTTAACAAAGACTATTTGCTGCAATGCTCGTCTTTGCTCCAAAACTTTTTTTTCCAAAAGAAACACATTTTATTCTTTTTTTTTTCTTTTTTTTTTTTTAAGTAGAGGGAATGACCTTCTGAAATTTTCTTGAAACATATCAGCTTGGAGCAGATATTTCCTGCTTCCAGGAAAGCTTTTCTAGAGATCTGCCTCCTGTAAATGTTTATACAACAATTAAAGACTGCCAGAGTTACAAGCAGCAAAGACAGAGGAGCTTAGGATGGAAAACATTGAAACCTTAATAATACCATTGCCAACTGCACTTAATAAACAGATGCATTTGATATGACATTAAACTTTTGTACCCTTTTTTTTTTTGCTGCGCAGCAAGCAAAAATGTAGCACAGCCTTACACAATGTTGAGTATTTTCTGGCAAATGATGCATTTTTAAAACAATTCTTAAGGTTGTTTGATCAGTTGTGGGTTGCAATGGACTGATATTGGTGTTCCTTTCCTACGACACTTCACGTAAGGCAAGTGAGTACTTGTTTTGACAGGCTGTAAAAGATATGTAATTGTAAGGGGGAAAGGGCTAGTTCATTCCTGTGACACTTTATGGATTTACATACTTCTGTCCATTGGACATAAAACACATCAGCTCATCTGTGGTTTTGTGGGGTTTTACTTTAAATGCTCAGGAAGAAGCTCTTATCATGTTTTATCTCAGGGAAAGGAGATCTAGAGGATTAAATGATACAATTAAAGATTTATTTAAAAACAGGCACAAAGTCCAAGCTAAACAGTCTTGTTTAAGCTTGATTCACAATAGTGCCATGTTGAGACACCAAGAATTTTAATGGAGCTGTGACTTTACTTTAAGTGTTTGATAATTCTCAGTAGAGTGAAGTGGATGGCAATTCCCACTGACACTGCTCCTGTCCCAGCATCTGCACACCAGCTCCCACTGGAAGATCCTGGCAGACACTTTACCCATCCATAAAATAAGAGTGGCTGAAACCTGAAAGCCATGATACTTTGTCACCATTTAATAATTATCCGAATTTAGGCCTGTGGAGGGCCTTTCCCACAGGCTATGTTAGCAAAGATCTTTATTATAAAGCTCTACTTTTTTTGTGGTGTTTGGAAAACATTTACCAGACTTAAGAACCTGTGTTTTGTGAGGTACCTTTGAGGCTATATGTAAAAAAAACCCATTCCTCTAATATACTATTCATACAATAGTTTTCTTTCTGGGCCACATAAGAATTTCAGGGCATTTATTCTGAAAATTTGCATGAAATTGGATTTTTTTTCCATGAGTAGTCAACATCAGCAAGCTAAGTATAGATGGAAAATACTGCAGACCAGTGTTTCTGGTGCTGAGCAAATATATGAATATATAATTTCTTATACAAATGAAAAAGACAAGTTTTTTGATGTTGCCAAGTTGACTCCAACCTCAGATAATGGACTAAAAGGTGCAAGCTCAGCACATTGCTTGGAGCTGTAATGTCTTTAGCAAATGAGGGAAGTTGAATACCCTTTGCCTACATAACCTTTGCCTTCACTGGTTTTGCCTTATTCATGTTTGGAAGAACACATCATCCTCTAGTGTGTTTAAATAGCAGCAGGATGGAAGCAATGACTGTGCTTTCAAGGGCAGAATGCTCCTGAGTTCCATGGGAACTGGGTGCTAAATTATACCAAACAGTCGTAGAGCACACATGACTCAGACCCGAGCTGCACATCTGAAATGTTGCTGTAATGAAAAGCATCACTTAATTTTTTTTTTTTATTTATAGCACAAGCAAACCTATTTTATATCTTTTTAAAAATATGTTTTGCTTTCCATATTTTGTGTGGTTAATACTGATATGTGTGTGTATATATATATATGTGACACCACAGAATGTGTGCAGACAGTACCATGCATATCAATATGTATTTATGTGCTGGACATTATATGTACATATACTCTGTATTATTTACTAACAACCACTTTATTTCAGACATCAGAAAAATGTGGGATTTCACTGTGTCTGAGGGCACTCTTTACATTCACAATGGTGAACAGATTAACCATTTAGTTGCAGGTATCAAGGTTGTCACTCAAACTGGCAGCACCTCAGAATAGCTAAAGCTTATCAAAAATTGTCTGGATTGGAAATGACAGCCATACATGCATGAATGCGTCTGTATGGCTGGAAGATTGTTGAAGTGTGAAGTGAAGAAGTTCACTTCGGTTTATTTTTTATCATAATTACTGTATTTCATGGAGAAACACTGACTTGCCACATGATAAATACAAGGGGAAACAGAAAGAAACTTCATTCTCTTATCATCTTATTTCCCAAAGGTCACCACATTTGAACAAAGTGTATTTATTTCATTCCTTTTGCATTTATGTAGCCATTTACTGTACTCTGTATAAGTGAAGCAGAATAATTTTTTGCGAGACTAATTAAAAGTTGCATGGTAGAAAATGTTTTTGTGATCACACCACCGTAACGAAATTGAGCTGTCTTTACTGACGTGTGCTCCATTTACTGGGTTTTTTAAAACATATTTCCCACACTTCTAGCAGATCATTATTTTTTGAAAGCAAAAGCATAGTAAACCTTTTCCTTGTAAGTAAATTCATATCCTTAATGAACATATTTAGAAAAATAAACTGGCAATTTGTCTCATCTTTATATATATTGTATGGCTTTATTCTGCTTCCCAGCTCTATAGCGTCTTACAAAACTTCCATGTCAAATCAAGAACAACAAAATGACCTCTAAGTCAAGAGGATTGATGTGTAAAGTTTATTTGTCTCCAGCCTGATGGTGTTGCAGTCTCTTTCAGTCCCACCATGAAGTACCAACCAGGCAATTTTACCATGTTCTACATTTTGGATCCCATGTGGAATAAGTGGAAAAGTAAGTGGAAAAGGCTAGTAATTTAGTTACATGATTTCATCATATACTGTTAAAAGAGTTGAGGATTGCACTGAGCAAGTCTGGAGGTTTTACCATGACAAGTGGACAAACTGAAGCTTTTATTAAAAAAAAAAAAAAAAAAAAAATTTTAAAAA
>VYZP01027230.1:2002-26568 GCA_013400635.1 Hypocryptadius cinnamomeus
GAAAGAGATTCTAGAATCCACATTCAGCTTGTGTAAGATTCCTACCTTTGGAACAGTAAATGTTTCCTTCTTTAAGCATGACAACACAGAGAAAACACCCAGATGATAAATTTTCACTTCCGCAAAGCTTTCCTGAATAAAGAAAATGTGAGGTTAGAGTATTGGAGGGAAAGGAAGCTGTGTTTCACAGTTTGATAAGGTAACATTCTCTATAGAGCAAAGTATGAAATGAAAATAAATTGACCATTATTGCCACCTGCATGCCCAAGTACCTGGTGATCTCTAGTCATCATGTGATGTTATTTATATTCCAGTGTATGATTAGGGTGAAATGAAATAAACTTATAAACTGGGTGATGAATCTGGTCCAATAGAACACTTCTGCATTTAAAGAACTGTGTTCATTTGATATAGTTTGTACTTATTTATACTCATAGAACTGTGTTACTTTGTTGTGATCTAAAAGCACAGTAATTACCCCTAAACTTTACTTTTATCAAATAATGTAACGCATTGCACTTATTTACAATAATCATGAAACATTACTCAACCATTAGTATTGTGGGATAAAGCATTTGCTTAACATTGTAAGTGGAAAAAGAATGTTAGTAAATACTAGTTTTCAAATAGAATTAGTACTTGAGAAAGTAGAAAGAAAAATTCTGTTTAACCACACATAGTGGGCAATATGATTTAATAATGACAACTTTACTTGAAAAACTCCAGAGACTTAACTGGGAAGCTCAAATGATGCTTTTGCAATCCTTCGATGAGAGCTACTAACCTTATGGCTTCCTTCATATCCTTGCAAAGAAATAGGAGTTAAGTAGTTTGACTGGAAGTTGGTATCAGTCACCTTCACCACAATCTCCCGATAATTTCCTCTGAAGCATGATGTAAATGGGATTGCAATGTTGATAGGGAAAAGTAGTTTTTCATTATCATAACATTCAATACTGATGACATTGCTGACCAGCTCCTCAGAATCATCCACCACCAAGGAACTCGTGTCATTGAGTATATTACACTTCAGATTCTCCAGAACACTTGCAGGGGCTTTAATAAAACAAGCTGTTTCCTGGGGTTTTTTTCCACTCCCTTTGACTAGAAATCTATTAAAAAAAATTATTTGTATATTGAGTGGGGTAGCATTTTGTATTTTTAATTAAATACTGCAATATAATGATGTGCTATAATGAAGCATAAGAAGATAATTCAAAAAAATATTTTTAAGAATAAATGAGAAAGTCATGAAAAATTTTATGTTTAGCCTGTTTCAGAACAGCTTACAAATGACTGTAAAACTGATGAATTGTGGTCCTTTCCTACTAATTTCCAACAATTTGAGGGTTATTGACTTTACTGGCTGTGACTCAGTCCCTCTCTGGCATAAAAAAATTACGCAAATAGAAACTTAGGGTTTACTTGAGACCAAAGGGAAAGATCTTCATTGCACATGTTCAAATTGTAAACTGCTGTTATGTGCACAACCAGCATCTGTTCAGTACACGTGTATTGAATTTCTTCACCCACACATGTTTATAAGTTAATAAGTAATAATTATGTACATCTGTTCCTAAAAAAAGGAAGACTATGTGCTTACTCTTTGTTCATCCAGTATCTAGATTTTTGTACTTCTTCTGAATCACTCACAGAAGGATTCACATCAGGAAGATCATAAGTTTGTGCGGAAGATGTGAAGGTACTTAGGTAATTTCTAAAAATCTCATTATTTGTTTTCATTTTACTGTCTTCCATTTTCTCCATCAGTTTGTGGTCTTCACTTTCTAGCCCTTTTAAATTGTCCCTGACTACTTCCTTTTTGTCCTGTTCGAAACAATTCGTGATGCTTCTGTGATAAATGTCCTTCAATGTCCCAGACAGAATTCCTTCCTCACTGCTTGTAAGAGCATCCTGAAAAGCCTCCAGTTCTGGAGGCCTGTCAGTAACTGAGCTACCTCCCTGAAGTTTATCCTTTCCATTGCACTCTTTTTTCTCTGTAAAAGAGACAGTCAGTAGTTGGTGTTCACCATCTTCCTTTTTCATTGGAGATTCTCTGCTGGTGTCTTGTTCTTGAGCAGATTTGTTTTCAGCTAAGGATGCAATTTTCCCCACAGTTTTAATTTCACTTGTGTGAGTTTGATTGACTTTTTGACTTTCTGTCTTGTTCAGAAAAGGAGTTCTTTGGAATTGCTGACTGGAACTGGAAGATGCTTGCACAGAGTCTTTTGCTTCTCCTTCCGAACAATGCGCATCTGTTTCTCCAGAAGCATTTTCACCAGTCTGGTTCCGAGAATCACCATCTTGTCTGCAGCTTGCAGCATAAAATTTATTTCCTGCCTCTTGAAGGTGTGAGATTGTATTTATCAAATACTCCTTCACTTCCTGCAAATAATCTATAATTCCATTGTATTCTGAGGCAAAAAAAAAAAAATTAAAAAATTACATTTTGCTATGAAAGCTAGACAAAAATGTGAAAACTATTATACACATATTTATTGAATTCCATATGCACACAACCACTATGCACCATTCATGCAAGATTTTAATTTATATATTTTATAATCCTTTATTTTTCTTATCTTGAACCTTTTCTTAGAAATTATTCCAGATATTGTCTCCAAGAATTTAAAATGTATTACTTAGAGCTCTTCCTGCATCTTATTGCTGTCAGCCCCTATAACTGGAGAAGTATCTTCACTAGTTAGATATATTGGAAACCTTGGAAAATTTTTTGCTTATTTCTGTGTGCTGCATGAGATCCTGGATAATTTTGTTTTGCAGGTTAAATCTTGTGAAAGTCAATACAAATAAGACAATAGACATAAGACACAGTATGGTGTGCTCTCCACTCCCAATGTACAGATACAAGGAAAGGAAAACAGAAAGGGCTGATACAAGTCTTACAGGAAGCCTTGACTTACATTCACTTTTTAAACAATGTCATATGAGGTAATAATACCTCAAGGTTTTCAGCTTGGAAAATAATTTTATTAAGAATGCCATCACATATCAGTGTGATCTAGATAGGTCTCTCATCTCTATTTACATCTGATTAATTTAAACCTACAAAAACTACAGGTCAGAATAGATTTTTATTGTTTAACTTGGTCTAAAAAATATTCCTTTCTAATACTTCCTCAGTTTCCAAGTGACTTACTAGACTTTGACTACATTTGGAAAAAAAAAAGAAAAAAGGAAGCAAATACATTTTTAAAGTATTGTTTACACTGGTAGTTTCAAAAAAGAAACACTATTTTACTGTTTTTCCTCAGGCACTTTTACAGTAATGAAGAAATTCTAGACAGTTTGACAGGACTGAGAAATTAAAAAAAAGGATTGGAAATAACAGAGCTTTGTTTGCAGAAGAGGTTGTAAAAGACCACATCCCAGTTTCACTGTAAGGTAAAGGTCAAGCTTAGGTAAAACTGTCAAAATTTACATTTCCCCCCTGAATTTTGCATTTTCTAAACAAAACAAAAAAATCCTCAAACAAATTGTACAGCCCTTTAAACTTCCCTAAAATCAAATTTGAAGATAAGAGGGTAATTCAAAACAATGGCATTTTCCTATGCTGTAAATGTGACTTTTCTAATATGGGCAAGAAAAGATATGGCCTTGTAACCATATACTATCCAATTGTGTCACATGGAAAGACACTTTTTCCATTCAATTACAAGGTTAACCATGAAATAAGTCTTCTTTTGTGGTTTTCCCCTTCCCCATTTATTTTCTTACACTTTGTTTTCTGTGCTTTTACTGATGTTTGATTACACAGCTTTAGAATAAAGAGGTAGTTTATATGCAACTGTCTCCAAACCTCTTTGCTGAGTGTTTTAAGGGAATTTTTCAGGTGAGGACTAGAAGCTTTTTGGAAGAGAATGATTCTTGGAAACCTGACAAAGGAAGAATTTTAAAAAATCACATGAACCATGAGGCCAACAGGACAGTTAGCTTGCTTGGAGCCTAGAAGGAGGCTTTTTAAACTCAAATATTTTGTTATTATTATAGACTTTATAAATCTGCAGGTTAAGACTCAGAAACACAAGCATAGCTAAATATTTTTGTCTGTAATCTCTTTCTTTCTCTCTCTTTGCATCATAGAATCATTGTAGAATGATAGAATGGTTTGGATTGGAATGAGATGATCTTTAAGGTTCTTTCCAACCTTCCTTCCTGTCATGGGCAGAGACACCTTCTAGTAGACCAGGTTGCTCAAAGCCTCATCCTGCCTGGCCTTGAACACTTTCAGGAATGGGGCATCCACAAGTTTTCTGCCTGCTTCTTCCTCTTCCTGTGTCTCATTACTCTCTAAGTAAAGAATTTCTTCCTAACATCTAATCTAAATCTCTCTTTTAGTTTAAAACTGTTCCCTCCTCTTCTAGCACTATATGTGATAGTGTCCGTATAAAAAAATCACTCTTCCTCTTTTTTAAAAGCCCCTTTTAAGAATTAGGAGGATGCAACAAGGCATCCCCAGAGCCTTCTTTTCTTCAGCCTGAACAACCCCAACTCTCTCAACCTCTCTTAAAAGGACAGATGCCCTGATCCCTCTGATCACCTTCATGGCCTTCCTCTGGACCTGCTCCAACAGGTCCATATCCTTGTGCTGGAGACTCCAGACCTTTATGCAGTACTTCAGGTGAGGGCTCACAAGGGTGGACTAGAGAGGGAGAATCACCTCCCTTGGCTGTTGGATACTCTTCTTTTGAGGTTTGATGCTGATAGACCTCAGATAGAAATTTTTGTTTTCTCTTCTTTGATAAATGTTAATATGTTAAAAATTGAGGACCGAGGAAAAAAGTGTGAGAACTAGCCCTGCAAACAACAAGGTCAGATAAGAAGGAAGAGAAGGTACTGCAGACATGGGGCAGAGATTCTCTTGCAGCCCATGGGAGACCAGACTGGAGCAGATATGCTGCAGCGTGAGGAGGACCCAATGCCGAGGAAAGTAGATATTCCCTGAAAGAACTCTGGTCTGTTTAGAAGCCTGTTTTTCCTTACAGGAACTGCAAACCATGGAAAAGACCCACAGTGGAGCATGGAAAAGAATAAGCAGGAAGGAATGTAGAGGGGACTGTTATGGATGGACTGCTGCCCTTGTTTGCCATTGCCCTGCACTCCTCAGGAAGGTGAAGAGGTAAAGGACTTGGGAATGCAGGAGTGAAGTTGAGTGTGGAAAAAAGAAGGGGTGGAGGAAAGGTCTTGTTTCAATGTTTTGCCTTTGCTTCCCGCTATCCAAATCTATTTAAATTGACAATAAGTTAAATTAATTTGTTTCCTAAATTAAGTCTATTTTGCTCATGATGATAATTTCTAGTGATTTTCTCTATATCAACTCAGGATTTTTTCCATCTTATTTTCTTTCCTTTTCCTGTTGAAGAGGGTGTAGTAAGTTACTGGGTCGGCATCTGGTGTCTGGCCAAGATAATCCCACTAAAGTACAGTGTACATAAAGCTTTAAACAATTCTGTTTAGTTAATTTTACTTTAATAATTTTTTTGGTCACATAATGAGAATTATGACTCTCGTATTGAATCTCATGGAATGGTCTCAAAACCCATGTGATACAACTGTGGGAATATGAATTGATTTGGTCTAATGAATTACCAAGTACTGAAATACTAACAGATGAAAATTAAGGTCCCCCAGCATTGTCAGACAGCAGAACTCAGCATCTAATATACCCAGTGTGTCTGCTTACAGATAAGTCTTTCCATACTTGCCTGGACTTCCAGTCAATTCCTTGTGTTTATCATGGAGAGCACTCAGCAAGTGGCAGGTGTCTTGAATAATTTCTGTAACATTCTCCAGCTGCTGGCTGAGAGATCTGCTCAGGTCTTTTGCTAAAGAGGTCAGTCCAAGCACATACTCCTCCAAACCTCCTTTATCCAGATCACTTTTCAGAAGCACGTCTCTTGCTAGAAAGTTCAGGTAAGAGATTTTTCCTAGAACTTGTCCTGATTTCCCTGCAGGTGTAATCTTACTTTCAGCTATATCCATTTTATGTTCAGAATATGCTACTACAGTTTTTTTTTTCTGCTCAAACTCTTCCACAAGTTGTTGTCCTTGGTTCAGGCTACTACACTCTTTAGCATTTCTAGCCTAAACAGAAATTTTAAAAGTACTGTATTCCACAAACCAAATTCTATCTGAGAAACTCTGAGTTGATGTTGACTATTAAAAAGTTACTAGGTGACAGGAAGGAGTGGCTGTTCTGTAACCACAGGCAAGGATTGCCAGGAGACGCCAATGTACACCATGCGCCTTTAAGGGAGGTTATGTAACTCAGTTATGTAGCAGTGACTTAAAACTTCAGGATATCTGAGCAATTTCTTGCTTCGGTAGCTACAAATGATCAATACTTACGAAATCAAGTTTAATTGGTTATTTACAATTATATACTTGCCAACAATGATACACAGACACACAGAATCACTAGGGTGGAAGAGACCTTTAAGGTCATCGAGTGCAACCCATGCCCTGACACCTCAACTAAACCATGGCACCAAGAGCCACATCCAGTCTTTTTTTAAACACATCCAAGGATGGTGACTCCACCACCTCCCCAGGTAGACAATTCCAGTACTTATCACTCTTTCTGTAAAAAACTTTCTCCTAATATCCAACCTGTATTTCCCTTGGTGGAGCTTAAGACTGTGTCCTCTGGTTCTGTCAGTTGCTGCCTGGAGAAAGAGACCAACCTCACCTGACTACAGCCACCTTTCAGGAAGTTGCAGAGAGTGATAAGGTCACCTCTGAGTTTCCTTTTCTCCAGGCTAAACACCCCCAGCTCCCTCAGTTGTTCCTCACAGAGCTTGTGTTCCCAGCCCCTCTCCAGCCTCATTGCCTCCTCTGGACGCGCTCCAGCGTCTCAACGTCCTTCCCAAACGGAGGGGCCAGAACTGGACACAGCACTCGAGGTGTGGCTTCACCAGTGCCGAGTGCAGGGGAAGAATGACCTCCCTGCTCCTGCTGGCCCCCCTATTCCTGACACAGGCCAGGATGCCATTGGCCTTCTTGGCCACCTGGGCACACTGCTGGCTCATGTTCAGTCGGCTGTGGGCCAATACCCCCAGACATTTCCTTTTTAAACACGGGATTCTATACCAGATCTCATGACAGCAAATGAGGCAGTAATTGCCACTTAAATTACAGTTGACTCTTCCAGGCTTTTTACTCTTCAGCAGTCTTAAAGAGAATGCATATTAAGGCTGTTTGGTGATCTGATGATCAGGATTTGAAGGTCTCTAAATCCAGTGATTCATATAGGAAAACCATTGTTTTAGTTTAAAAAAAAGTAGGCCCCACATCCTATCTTAATTTCAGTGCCAGTGCTGGACTATGAAAACTTATTTATTATATTTTACTATAAATTCTCTGTTTCTCCTTAGTTGAAGAATGGTGATAAATTATGTAAGTGGAATTTCTTAGTCTTTGATGCTGTTCACTGAATAGTCTTATAATTTAAGGCTCGTGTTTATGTACCATATTGACAGGTATTAGATAATGTTACTATAGTTTTTGGGAACAGTCATAGGGTTTTTATTTGACATAAGCTCTTGCCCAAAGAGATACAGTTGTTGCAGTATTAGATTTCAGGGCTCTGCATGTCCCAGTGGGGTTTCATGGTCCAGATCAGCCTCACCTGGAGAGTGCAGGTGATTAGTTATGACACACTTTGAAGCTTTCTGAACACTACAGATTGCAAAAGAATATGTTGCTGCAATTAGCATATTATAATTGGAAGACAGGAAGGGTAAACAAAGTAGGCAACACAAGTTATTCAGATGTACTATAGCATATATCCTCTGAAAATATATGACTGCCTATATTAATATATAGTATAGAGTACACTCAAGAAAATAATATTGTAATATCACACATGAATTCAATGCAATATGATAAAGAATTTATTATAAAGGTTATTTAGATAGAATAAAAATTATATCATAAAATAAATGCTGGAGTCACTTTAATCTTGTACTTTTGTGAAGTTAATTCAGCCTGGATTAGTTACTGAGATGGTGTACTGTGCAGCTCACCAGTTACAATGAGCACGTTGAGACTTTAGGAATAAGCAGACTTGATAAGTACAGTATTACTCAATTCTCCAGCAGTCAAGTTTAACAGTGAAACTATAGTTTGCTCTTTCAGACTTTACTGTAGAAAATCTGAGCAGAGAAAAAAAGGACACAGGTACAAAGAGACACACAAAACCAGACCAGGGATATCCAATCCAAGTTATCTCTCTAAGATTTGGCCACTGTGGATCCTCAGCCTCACTGGAAATCCCTGCCTGAAATACATCCTTTAACTGAGAAAGAATCAGGCCCATAGTGGTAGGATGGAGACACAAGCTGTAGTGTTATTCACTGCCCATAGACATGAGTTAATTACTATTACAACAACAGACTCACAAGAAAAGAGACATGGGTGTCCAGCAACCCAATTGTTACAGTAGGGCCCTATGTCCAGGGCGTAATGTAATGCAAAACGAAGAAAAGGAATACCATTTGAATATCATATAAGTAAGAAATAAAAGTGCAAAACCAATTGTGATAAATATAGAATTGTTACTAGATTTTGTTTCTTCCAGGTCTTGTGATGTTATTTATTTATTTATCTGTTTATTTTATGTGAAAGAACTAATAACAAAAGACCTGTGCACTCATTCTCAAAGTTTAGTTAACCACTGAAATTTCATTTTTTAAAGAGTGATCTTCAGCAAAGCTACATCAGCAGAAAAAAAAAAAAATTGGAAAAATTAGCTCTGTGCTTGATTTTGTTTCAAATCACTTCCTCTTCCTGGGTTACATTCACATTTAACTATATCCAAAGTCCTTTTAAAAAAGAGCTTTTTCATCCATTTTAAATAATAGCCTTGGATATAGGAAGAACAAAATATTCAATTTAGAAAAATAGGGATGAAATCATACATTCAAATTAAATTGCCCTTTAGCAGATATTCATGCTCTTTTCAGAATACCTTAGAAATGTTGCATAGCTGATAACAAAGGAAGTGGACTTTGTTCTGCTAGGAAAAGAGATTAGCGTGTATGGTGCAGATCCAATAAGTTCTGTCTAAATACTCTGCATATAATTCAAAGTTCAGTATGTGACAATGGATGTATTTTGGTGTGTTTATTGATCTATTCAAATTTGAAAATATGTGCAATGGTTATTCTTCCCATCTCTGGTACTCTAAGGCCCAAGTTAAAAAGCAATAATAGTATAAGAAAAACTATGAAAGTGCTACAGATGCATTATGCCATAGAATTTTTTATCATATGTTCATGTAAATACTTCATTTGGCATTCTATTACGATGACCAGAGCTGGTCACTGACATAATCCCTTTGAAATACATAACTATGAAGTAATTAAAAAAGGTATTTCTCTTTGAGTGCAGTCACAGGACTTGACTGTAAGCAATCTTAACTACAAATCAGTTGAACAGCCTCACATTAGGAAAAACAAAAGTCCAGAGTTAAGGAGGGAAGGAAATCTGAGCTACCTATAAAATATAGTGAGAATGAAGGAGAAGATAAAAATATCAGTACATACTCTCAAATCCATAAACTGCATTGTCCTATTCACAGTCTTCTACAGGAAAGAATCTTGGAAATGCATCTGAAAATCTACTCTGCCTGAAATCCCTCTTGAATTGTAAAATGCATAAGAAATATTCTAATTATAAGCTTTAGGAAAAACTAATTCTTGAAAGAAAAATGCCTTTTTCATGTGATCAGCAATAGTATTTGGTAGTTATTAAACATAGAAAAAGTTTAGGCTTTTCTATCCAATATTAAAATAATACTTCTTTAATTGCAATCTTAATTAAATTTTAGAAAGGGAAAGGCTGTTGAAACATTACATGAAAGTATTGTTTTCACTTGACAGTGTTTCTTTTTTAATGAGAAAGTTCCAGTCCATTATAGTGCTGTCCTCAATACTGGAGTTAGACCTTCCTTGCTCTTAAGAAACACCTTTGGTATGAAGAAATGTTTGAAGGAAGCATGACATTTTCTGTACAGAAGAAGGTGAAAAAGATAGAACTATCTAGATATAGAATGTTGTGCTATCATAAATTTCAGTAGAGTTTGTAACAGAAGTAACAGAAGCTGAGTATTTGAATGAGATTTCTTAAATGGCAATCTAATTCAAAATTTTAGGCTGAATACTTATGCCATCATTTGTTTATCTAAAATAACAAAAGTTACTGGTAGTTTCAGTACCACCTGGTACTACTGAGGTAGCTTGTCTACTTTAAACAGCTGGCATTTTACCTTTGAGGCTGTTGCTCAATTTACTATTGAGAAAAGAGACAGAAAACTAAGGAAACTGTTTGTGAAATGGGATGTATACAATAAAACATCAAAGACTTGACACTGCTCAGCTTCTAACTTAACCTAGTAACTTTACAAGAAATTTTTCATGGATAGACAGGGTATCTTCACTTTGAGTTTTTCATTGAAGTGTTGTTTGTATATACAGTAAGCTTCCAGTTTAGCACCTTTGATAGCATCAGAATACTAGGAAGTGAGTCAGCTATCATGAGCTGCTTTCTTTGGTTGGGCAGAGAGCAGTGAGGAAAAGAGAAAACAGAAGAGAGAGAACAGGTTGTCCAGAGAAATTATTCCAGAGAACACTATCCCTGGAAATGTTTAAGTCCAGTTTGGATGGAGTTCTGAGCAACCTGGTATAGTGAAAGGTGTTCCTGCCCATGGCAAGGGGTAAGGACTAGATGGTCTTTGATGTCCCTTCCAACTCAGACCATTCTACAATTCTGTGATTTTATGATAATGTGTTTAATCAGACCTAAATAACAGTGTGAAATTGTATTTAACTATAGATAATTTCAATTGTGATTGTACTACGGAATTTTTTTCCTCTAGAAATAGTTCTGTCATGTCTATTATATTTCATTATTTTCCATGACAAATTTGCTTAAGCAACAAGTAAAACGAAAGAGAGAAGCAAGTGCTTGAAATGGTGACCTTTAAATCTAATAGCTTCGTTAAATGTGTCAAATGTGGTTTCTGTTGAGTTCAAATAAGCTAGTGCTGTGGAGATAAAATCTTAATGATGTGTGATTCATTACAATTCAATGAACTGTGCAAAAGATAAATATGGGAAAACAATTAGCACTTCGATATGCAGAAAATTTTATCAAAGGGACTTATTTTCAAATAAGTTAAAGAATGCTCCATTAAACTTCTCAAACATGACAGAAAGCCACTAGATTTAGATTTTCTTGTGACAGATTTCTTGGAGAAACCCTAGTGAGCAACTAGAAACCTTTCATTTACAGCAGGAGCTTAACTCCTTTGCATTGCCAGAATAAATTGTCTGCTTTCACTTCTAGGCTTGTGAATTCAACAAAGCAGTACTGCAGAAAAGATTCTCAGCTTGTCTGTAGGTTAAAACATGTCCCAATCCCAAGGGAAGTGGGGGATCACCAGCCCATAAGGCTGTATCCAGAGGTTTGGCTGCAGGCCTAGGATAGGACTTGGAGTGGGTTAGTCTAGACAAGTGTCTGTCCAGTATTGTGTGCTTTGGCAAAAAACAGCAGATAGAGCCTTCTTAACTTCCTGGAACCTCATGTTGTCCCAGGGAATGTATTTTGAATTTCTGTCTTTGCAGACTTGTGTTGAAAGTGAAGTCAAGTTCAATGTTTCTAATTCACCCATCACCACTATATGAGAGGTTGCTAATTAGAGTAAATTTTACTGTTGGTTTACAAGTAGTTTTATGATAATTAAGAGTATGTCAGTTAATCTAATAGCTTTTTGAGAGAATTTTGCATGTGCAGTTGAGTGTTGTATACAATATGTAAGCCAAAAAATTCATTTGGACTTCATTGTCACCAGAATTGGTACAGGAAAGAAAAACATCAATACATTGTAAAAGTAATTAGTAAACAGTACTCTGTGGGATCACTTTTACACATTTGTTTCAAAAGTCATGAAACAATATCAAAATAGCTAAAGGGACTACTTCATGAGTCCATAAGTAATTTTCACAAAAACTTACAGCCATTAAAAGAAGATAGCAAAACTGAATATCATTTTGTTATCATACCTGTGTAAAATTACCTTAATAGCTTATAAAAGGATAGTCTCAAAATCTATGATATGGTACAGGGAACTATCTTACAAAGCTTCCTGGAAATAAAACTTCTATTAATTACATTAAAATATGGGGTGTAGGTCGAACTGGCTTACAGGTCTGAGTAAAAATGGGGGCTGGTATTCAGTATGACATACAAAAGTAACTGAAATATTGAGTAAATGGCTGAGAGGAATCCTAAGGACACATAAACAGTTGATAGAACTGCAAAAACTGAATTTAACTCTAGTGCTTATTCTTATCTGCAGTCCTATAATTTTCTGAAGCTTTGTGTCATTTTGTCTTACCCTGAATGAAATGTTACCTCATGATAGAATTCTGCCTGTGAAAATTGTAATGCATTATTTAATTTCCAAGGTTAGTTTTCCTGATATTTTATTAACAATAATATCAACATTATAGTATAACAATAATAATGAGGTTGAAATTGTAAAAGACCTAGATATTCACCGGCTGGTTGATTGAGGTGTAGCCAACATTTCATTTCTTATGATGCTTCATAAGCTCCAAAATCTAAATATTTAACCTTCTCAACACCTTGAGGAGATTGGTGGATTGATTTTATTACCTCTCCTTTGAAGAGGAGCAAATGAGACTGAACCAATCACAGAAGACAAAGTTCAGAACTTAGACCTTGCTTCTACTGTGTTCAATAAGAATATGTGGGTTGTTTGGTTTTTCCCCAGGAGAAAGTGAAAAAATCTCATTACAATAAATAAACAATAAATACTCACAAATAAACTCAGGTCTCCTGTGCATTTTTTGGTAGATGACAAACTTCATGTAAATATCAGAGCTACTTGTAGGCCATCCATAAGGGAAGGAGTAGCAGTTGTTTCCTCTATTTTATATTACCAATTGGCTGTTTGTGGAGCTGGATTTGGAGTTCTTAAATAGAATAAATGTGCAGCAAGTAGAATTGATCTCTAGTTTTAAAAATATACACATCTATAAATTACAATATTTGAATTTGGAAAATGTCTGACTAGTTTGAATCAGTTTCCTTATGAGTTTAATGAACAATCAGAAATGTGGCAAAGATCTATTCTGACATTTGACAAACCACACAGAGTGTGGAAATCTGGGATATATTTATATCCTAAGGATTAGCTCCTGTACAGTTTGATGATATTATTCCATCTTTACTTAAACACAGACTTTCAGGGTTATTCTTACAGACTGATGTTGAAAACAAAAACAAAAAAATCAGGTCAATATCAATCACTGGAAAACAGGCTTTTTAAAGAGTTTTGTAATGATAAGTATGAGCTGGAAGGTATTCTTAGCATGTTTACTATGAATCACCTTTTTATATGGTATTTGTATTTCAGGATACAAAAGCCCTAGTCTCTTTCAGGGAATATAGCAGAAGTCATGCAGCTCCTACTTATAATTAATTTATAGACTGAAATTTTGTCTTGATCTACTAAAAAACCTGCCTACCTATCACTTATTCACGACAGCAACATAGAAACTCAAAGGAAGAGGAAATTATCCGATAACAAAACCTCTGCAGTTTTCAGGCCTATCAGCAGATTTTTCAAAACTCAATCTTATCAACAAGTCTTAGAGTAGTACTCTGCCTTATGTCATATCTGAATTACACCAAAATTAGTAAGATGCAATTTCCTGCTAGATTTTTGTAAGACTTCTTTTTTACTGTAGGGATAAAAAGCTCCCATTCCATGCTCATCAGAGAACTATATGCTGTAGAGAAATTAGAGACTTGAGAGCTTTCTTAAAAGATGATATATTATGCTACTTGATTGCTAACAGAATAAAACACCATGTATCAAATTATACTACTTTATTTCTAACAAAGAAAAAACCACCATATGGGTTTGTGTGGTACCAATAATGTAATTTAGACATACAAAACATGCCAAGAAAAGCCCCTAAACCCCTAATAGCACAACATGACTTAAAGTGATCTTGTGTAAATTGCAATTTTTCTGGACATAATGCAAACAAAAAGAAGTAAGCACAACTGGATATGTGTTTAATGCTCATTTCTCCCATTCCTTGCCCTCTCCCAAAAAAACACACTGAAAAAAATTATCTTAGTTCTTGTGATCCAGTATTGTGGTCAAGGAATCTAAGTCAGTAAAACTCTGGCTGAGACACAGTGTGTCAGGGTGCAGTGTCATGCTGTGCTCTGAGGGAGGATACCACTACTGTACAGGTATAAATGAATGTGCTGAGGGCAAGCTCTTTCAGCGAGTTCCATGTAAGGGTCTCACACCCGATTTTTAAAGACAAATGCTGAGAAGGCTGTAATCTATAGCCTCTGCCACTGGCCCGGTGACATGGGTAAATCACATGGGTCCCTGGGAGAGGAAGAAAAGTGGGTTTTATAGAAGGACTTGGGAACTTGACAGAGAAGAGAGAAGAGCTCAAGGGTATTAATCAGTGACCATACCCTTAGACTTGAGAAGAAAGAAATTCTAGCCCACCACAAACTGCTAATTAACTGAATTTTTGCATGCTGAGGTAAGCCTTGCAAAGGAGGCAAATCTTTTGTTGTTTACAAGGTCTGAATCTTTCAAATAGTTTAAGTTACTGTGGTTAAAATTCCTTTTCAAAGTCAGTATTCATTGGCATTCTTACTGTTCTAAAAGGAAGCTAGGCTTAGCTGGAAATGTTAGGCAAATTTGTGATCAGATGACTCTGTGAGTCATTACATTACAATCCAGAAAGGCTATGACAAAAAAGGGTGTTAGTATACTTACCTGAATCACATCTGTGCACTCACTTGGTTTGGAAACATATCAGCCCCTTAACAAATAATTGGGAATAACAATTCCTTGTCTGAGATACATGCTGCAAAAGCATTAATAAAAAGACAAGCAAGAACACAACAAATTTCTTTAGATTGTCAAAAAAAGGCAAATCCAAAAATTTGCTTGCATATTTAAAGTTTAGGAGGTAAAATTAACTGTTTTTTTTTTTTCTTTTTTTTTTGTACACAGATAATTACAGATCTAATAATTAGAACTTGCAGCTGGATGTTCAAAAGTGCTTGGGCACTGGTGGAATTGGTGCTGTAATATTGAACTGCAAACTTCTAATCTGGAAGTTTTGGAGAGTGAAAATGCTGTTTGCATTCAAAATTGTGATCCTGAAACCTCACTTTAGTACCATGACACCAGCAGTTTTTAACAGTCCCCCTACTAGTAAGCCTATATTTAGTGTGTAGGAAGCAGTCTTAAAAAGAACCCAGGTTTACTTGCTCCTAAATTAGCACCTTTATAATTGGCCTCTTTATCTCAGTGTATCTTTGCTACTGTTTTGCTTTGGTAGGGTGAGTGGCAGACTTCAGCTGCAACACTGTAAACCCTGTGAAACCTCTTCGGATTTTGACAAGATGAGAACTGAAGTGTCAATTGAAGTGTCAAGAAAAAGATGTGTATGTTCACCAATGAACTACATTAAAGTACTTTCTGTATCATTCTGTGTAACAAAATGCTGGTTTCATCTGAGTGACAGTTTTTCACAGATACGGGTGAGTTCCAAGAATCGGGGAATTCTTGGAAATGACTGTAAGCTTAGTACCTTCAGGGTTTTTTGTTTGGTTGGTTGGTTTTTTGGGTTTTTTTGCTTTTTTTTGTTTTGTTTTAGCAAGTGCTCACAGCTATGTCACTACTGGCAGGCTGTCCTGCTTCCACGCAGCCGGAGCGCTTGCCCTCAGCGCGGCTCCGCGTGGTGACAGAGGTGGCGGCGGGACGCCCTTCGCTCACTGGCCTGGCGGGAAGGGACACTCGCCGCCCGTCCAGCCCGGGCTGGGCAGCACGGGAGGCCTGTGAAACGATGCGCCGCGGCCCCGCAGCCGAAGCCTGCCTGCGGGTTTCCCGGTGACACCTCCGGAAATATGTGGCCCGGCCAGAACGGCCCGAGCCGGGCGCGGAGGGCGGCGGGCGCCGCCGGCGCGCCCAGGTGCGGCCCCTCCTGCGGCAGGGAGGGACGGAGGGAGGGAAGGAGCTCCGCGGGCGCGGCCTGCCGGGGAGCAGCGCGGGGGTGGGGGGGGGTGGGGGGTGGAGCCTGCCAGGCAGGAAGGAAGGAAGGAGAGAAAGCAAGCAAGAAAGTGAGCCAGCAGGGAGCCGGAGGGAGAACTGAAAGTTGAAGCACTCTGAAGCCCTGCGCTTCCTTCTTCTGCCTCCGTGTCCCTGTCAGCCGCTGGCTTTTGGCAGAGGTAAGGCGGGCTCGGGGTGTGCGGGGTTTGGGCAGGGTCTGGCCGCTGCCGGGGGTGATGCTGCGGGTGCGGGTGCCGCTGCTGCTGCGCGCTCCCTGGAGAGCTGCTGGAGAGTGAGTGCACGGGGTCTGGGGACGGGCCATGTCCCACATGAGCGACACATACCGAAGCTGGGATCGGACTGGAAATAGCAGGCAGGCAGGTAGAAAATAAGGCGTGTATTGCCGTCTGTTTGCTTTGTAGCTTCAATTGTTTCAACTATTTGTATGTAAATATCATGCTAAAGAACAGTACTTTACTGTTTTGGGTTTATTTACTCTGTGAGTCGTTTTTGTGAAGGCAGACATGAACGGACCTCATATTAGCTGCGATTGTATACCTGGAAATTTTATCAGAAAATTTAAGAAAGTCAAAGAAACTGTAGTATGTAATGGAGAATACGAATGAAGGGTACAGCACCCTAGTGTTGCCACTAAAACTTCCCAAAGTTCCGATTCCACCCTGAGTTTGCTTATTCATGCCATGCAGTTCCTTATCCAGCGACTCTGCAAGTTGTTCCACTGGAATTTCTTGCAGTATGAGGTTTGACTCCGAGGTAACGAAAGTTACCGAACCTATTTCTAGAAGACAAGTGCTCTGTAAAAAAAAGAAAAAAAAAAAAAGAAGACAAACAAAGAAGAAACAATTTGACAGAGGATGTGATTAAAGTTATTTTGTAATTATCCTCTAGGTTGACCTATGCTTAGTAACTTCCTTGTATTGGTAGAGGCAGTAGTTCTATCGCAATTGCTGCAATCAGTATATATATATATTTTTTTTAAAGCAATCTATTGTATAATGTAGGTTTTGGGAAAGACCTTTAATCTGCAATGTTTTTTATGTTATTCTTGTCAGTTTGTGTAGAGTCAATTGCAATGCGAAGATGAAATTTACTACTTGCAGATTTCGTTCAGCTCCATGGTAAGACCTATTGCACTGTTTGTTTGGTGGGTTTTTTTTTCTTAAATTTTATTTAACATATTTATTAGGATCTTAATCTAGTATGTTGTTTAGCAGAAGTTGGGAGCAAGCCTGAACTTGCTTGTGTCTGTTGAACTGATTGCTCACAGTGTGATTATCTTGCCACGTACTTCTAAAGGTTTGACAGTTTCTTCAGGTTTGTATCTGTATTGATATTAAAAAAGGGGAAAAATGCCTAGTCCCACTTGAGTGTTTGTGTGTTCACCTATAACCTACTGTTCACACATTTCATTATTAAAATTTGGGTTGTTTGCTTGCTTCAACAAAGATTTGTCTATCTCCCAGTCAATTTTGTCTTCAAGACTTTTCAACTTGAAAAATCAGAATTAAAGAATTTTAAAATTAGTAGATATAGCTTTCCAGAATGCTAGATGCAGGTACTTACCCTCCATGTGAGGAAGGGTTCTGAGAATTAGAATTGCCATTTTTCTTTGATGCTATTTAGCTGTCACTTTTAGTAAAAGAAAAGACCTGTTAGGCCACTCGAGTTTTTTTGCCACTCCTTGTCTAAGTCCATTCCATAAGATGAGAAAAGGAAGAAATTGAGAACCAATTTGTAGGAAGTGTGAAAAACATCTTCTATGAAAGAAAGTTGGATGATCACATAGAAGGCTTGAGATGTGCGACACACATTGCAGTTCATCCGCTGCTGAAACGTTTTTCTTAGAAGAAAAGCCCAGATGGTTTTCCTTGTATTGCTTTTTTCACATTGCAGTTTAGGTGTTTTGCCCCAGTTTTGATAAAATGGAATGGTCAGGTGTCTTCCAAGAAGTGTGATGTTTTTCTTTTTTTTCAATAGCCATTATAGCATTTTCCTATTTTCAGTAACCATGTTGAGAATGTCTTTTTTTTGTCTTGGTTACGTTACTTAAGAGAATATAATATTACAACAAGAATCAATTGCATTTAAGCAAGTTCAAATTCTCCTTCCAGTTTTTTTTTGTGCCTTTGTTGGCTTTTTGGGTTGATTTTTTTTTTTTTTTTTTTGCTATTTATTTATAAGTAGTAGAAATCTATTTTGCCTTGCTTCTAAGAGGAGATTTGTTTTACGGAGTGTATGCAGCCATATGCACTAATGTTGTTTACAAATGCTGAATTTGTGGTGGTAGAAATATGGATGTGAAAGAGAATGAATGTATTTGTACAAATATATATATATGCCACTCCCTTTCTAATACTGTACATTCTTTAGGGTTTATTATAAATTACTTTGCAATCAAAGCTAATGAAGAGATTAAATTATTGTTTAAATTGATAACAATCATATCAAAATAGAGTAATGTATTGAATAAGGTGGTCCTTGAGTTCTGCATTCTTGAGTTCAAACCTTATAAGACATTTCAAGAAGTGATTACATATTTATGTTCTAGCCTGCAAAATGCTCACCAGTGTGTGTAGATTTGTTTAGCTGTTTGTTACTTTAATCTTTATGTAAGTAGTGAAACTAAACCAGTTCTCAGTATAACCCTTTGCTTAGACCCACAAAATAATATGTAATCTTAGTGGTATTTAACCAGTTGCATAGCTAGGCTAGATCTATAGCATGTTTTCAGAAATCTTGATGGATGCACTGATAGCTTCTGCCATAGACAACTACAGAAACAGAAAGTGGCTTGGGCTTTATCTTGCAGCACTGTTGGCATTTTGCGGTCAAAATGTCTCCTCAGCAAGCAGTTCCTTCCTTCCTCTGTTACGTGCTTGGTTCATAAAATACACAGCAAAACGTAATCATTCTTACAGATTTGAACACAAAGTTTGTTTTCTGCTAGGTAACCCTTTGCATTGGTATGTGGTTTATACAAAGATGGGTTAGAATCCAAACAGCTGATAACACACGGCTATTTGAGTTCCTGAGGTAACACCACTGGAGGTGTTCTGGAATAAGGTGTAGGCAAAGCTATTGCATGTAGAAAAAGCAGTATTACAGTAAAGAGAGAATGTGTGGGTATAAATATTTTTGTTTATCTATATCAGATATATACTTATTTATAAATATATAGCTAAAGCTACTCTCCCAAGTGCGTTTTTTGTTATTATGAAAGGTGGAAGGATTGAGAAGATGATACTATCTGAAAATGAACACTAACACCTTAGGGAAAAAGTAGCCAAATGCTATCATGAAACCCAGAACTGTCAAGGAAGGTGGAAGTGGTTGACATAACCAGCTGCAACTGCAACTTTAAAAACCTTAGACTGATATGCTAACGCTATAGGGGTTTTATATACTTGAATATGTGTGTGCTTTGGTTGTTGTTTTTTGCTGGTTTTGTTTGTTTGTCTTTCGGTTTTTTTCCCCTTTTGTTTGTAGTCTGTTTGATTGTGTTTTTTATTTAATTGCTGGATATCTGAAAGACTATTTTCTGTCCCAAACAGTACCTGTCTGATATTTTTTTCCCTGGTAATTAATTTCTGTACTATTTTTTCTTCATTCTGTACTCAGAATCTGAGAATATATACTCATCTAGTTTAGAGGATATACATTTACATTTTTCAGGGTTTAGAGATGGGTGGAGGCCATACTGTTGAATTTTATCCCTTGTGACTAGAGGCTGCCATGAAAATTTTGAGGAGATGCAGAGTTTTCGCATTTTTAAAGGAATGATGGAGGTTTATATAAGCATGCAGGTTGGGATGGACAAAGGTAAATACAAAAGTGGGATTGTTAATCTGTTTAGATCAATCCAAGGCCTTTTGAATTTAAATGACTTGGGAATCTTTAATTGAGGGTTAATTCTGTAATAAAGTTAATCTCTCTTGAGAGGCTGATATCTGATTGACCTATAGAGTTGTCTGTCTAAAAGGTTTTAATTGTATCAATTTAATATTCAAGATAAGTTGCTTCTGAGAATTGTGGGTAGTGATTGAAGCTGATAAAAATATATCCAGAAAAATGAAGCTAGAGACTAGAGAGAATTCAATGATTTATTTTAAATAAAGGAACATTTATAGTAATTGGTACAGTAAAAAAGTAGGCAATGTTTTAAGCTTAAATTCTAGATCATAAGTGCTGCATTTTTTGTCATGCAATACTTTGAAGAATTAGGTACTGATGCCTACTACCACAGAAAAATTCTGGTCATAAGATTTTTCCTCTTTCTAAATGCTACTTACATCTTAATGCTCTTCTACTGAGGCCGTTCCTTCTTTTCCAGGCTGCTTAAGGCTAGTACCTGCATGCCAGGACAGCTGTTACAGTCAGCAGGTTTCCCCAAGGCCAAATTACTCTTTATACAGAAAGAGAGAGGTGAAAAACCTGTTGAGTGTTGCTGATTTGCAAACCTTTTTTGAAGAAATAGTATTTCAGGCTGTTTCAAACATCTTCAGAAGAGTAGCATCTGGATTTTGTAAATTGCGAATTTAGATATGGCCCTGAAAGAAAGAATAACTCAAACAGATGAAATCTGGCATGTAAGAGCTGAGTTGGAAAATACTAAGGAAAAACTCATGGACAGCCAGAACTTGCTTATGTGGTCATGCCTGTTCTCTTTGTGACCAAGGGAAAACTGCTACCTTGTCAGAGTAGAGGTGCTGGTGGTTACCTATTTCATGTCTTCCTGCAGGACAGTTTGTTTGGAGGGCTGGATCTACTGTTGCAAATCATGTTATTGAGGGTAGTACTTGTTCATTTGGGTTCTCACTTAAGAGGGCTTGAATGCATAGTTCACGTAGAATGCTCTAGCCCGTCATTTTTCCTTTGTTCCATTGCAGGTGTGTTTCTATGTTAAAAGGCTTTTGAGATTGGAAGATAAGGGAGTAGAAGCCCTATTCCATAATTAGTTGGTGCTAGTGTGGAAATAGGAAAGTTTGAGGTTCCAGTTGTGGTCTTGGATAACTCTTTCTCTCCCTGATACCCAAGTACTGTGTAATAAGAATGTGTGTGTAGATAAGTGGTTCATCTCTTAACAGTTCGTCTTAATGTTTAACTACTAGGAATATATGTTTCAAGTCTGTATTACTTGTGCTGAGACTTTGATTTTGCTATTTTCTTTATATAGGCTAAGATAAAAGGATGGCCTTACCCTTATTGAAATTATTGTATACAAACAATTAAAAAATATTAGACAGGGAGTCTTTCACAATTTTATTCAAGGTAATTGTGAGGTTCAGGTGAGAATTTTTTTTAATGTCCTTTTTCTTTTCCCTGTGTTTGCAGTCTTTAAAAAAAATCAGTTTGAACTGAATAAACTTGAAAAGGTGTCATGAGGAAACGGATATTTTCTGCTGGCTGGTAGGCATCAAATTCAAGAGAGTTTTCTTGCTAGTGAACATGCATGCAACCTGACTATTTCTACATGACTGTGTGGGGCAATATACGGAATGAAGTCATGTCATCCACAGGCAATGGCCCTGATATTGAAGAATTTTTGGTCAACATTAACCTTCCACAGTATCTTCCTAACTTTAAAAAATATGGCTATAACACTGTGACAGATTGCGTGGGAATCAATAACAGTGTGCTTCAGCAAATGGGAGTGTTGCCTACAGGACATCGCAGAAGGATTCTTAAACAGTTAGACAGTCTTTCAGAAGTTCAAGGAAATTCTCTTTTCCATGAAAATTTAAAATTCAAAGACTTGAAAGGTTTGGAAGAGAAGCAATATTCATCTTCAGATCAGGAGTCTCCTGTAAGCAGTTCAAGCGTAGATCAGACTGGCTTGATACCTGTAACATCATCAGAACAACTTCTTAAAAAATCTTACGTCAATAAGGAAAAGCTTGAACTTGCAGAGCAAAACTCAGTGGAGACAAATGATGATAGCTTTACAAATTTGGATTTTTCTACTTTATACCAGAATTCAGACAGCATACTAAAAGCTGTCAGTCAAAGTAGAAATACCAACACGAATACTCGGGAAGATGCATCACTGACAGAAGCTGCTGCATACCAAGCTGATGAGCACTTGACTGGTCCTTTGGTGTTCCGTGATCCTCCTTCATTTGTTCGTTCATATGAGACAAAATTCAAGGAAAACAAACAGCAGAGGTTTTCAGATGAGGGTGATTTATCTGATAGTAAACCAGATTCTCCATTCTATAAGTTTAAAGGAGAAATGATAGACAATGACTTATATGATTCCTGTACGCTAAACTGCATGAATGTATTTCCAAGAGCAAGCCGATCTTTTATCTTAAGGCATCGACCTGTACCAGAAATTCCTGAATCAAGTCAAGTTCAACCTTCATCAAGGTAATTGCTGTTCATTACTAATGAGAAATTACTATCATGGTAGAACTTAGAGTTTGGGGTTTCTTGATTTTTTTTTTTTTTTTCTTTTTTCTGTTTTTTTTGGTGTGGATTTTTTTAATATGCGCTATAAATACACTGGATCTGATATGAATGTTGCCAGATTTAATGAAGAAGGATTAAGCTTCAATGTACCATAAAAGCAAAAATGGGAGTGTAAAGGGGAATTTTAGAACAGTGTCCCCTTATAACCTCCCCAATTTTCTCTGCATCTATATATTAACAAATAAAGGAATCTTTACTGATTTAGATATAACTCTTAAAAACAATTATATAAAGCATAAGCAAGAACTTCAAGATGGCTTTTGGGTTAATTTCTGAGCTGGTAGTCATTTAATTGTTAGCTTTGGAGAATGAAGACAACCATTTATTCATGTTATGTATTGGCTTTTGCTGGTGGTCTCATAACAACAAAACCCTAGCTTTTGATGATATTTCTAGTATAAAAATATTTCCAAGACATACTGGCAAGTGAAAGCAGCAGTGGAAAAAGGAAGCAAAAAAAGACAATAGCTGTGGATGGTTTTTCAGAGTTTATGGAACCTTTTAATTGTTTCTAAGTATTCAGGTGATGTGACTGCATTTTTCTTCCTTCAAAATGGTTGAATTCATAGTTTGAATTCAGAAATTACTGAGTGGCACTTATTTCTTGAATAAGCATTAGTTGTTACAACTTGACTTGGAAAAATATGATAGAATGTTGAGAAAAATATCTGCTGTTGGGACTTAATTGAAGACCTACCTTAATAAAAGTATAATTGTTGCAATGTTAAAAATAATAGGCACTGAATATGTAGTCAATCACAATACAATATTGCAGTCTTTAAGCAAAAAATATCTCCACATAGGTTAATTTGTAATATAGTTGGATCTATTGAGTAAGTTTTAGTTGTCATGCTGGCTAAGTGTCTTAAAAAGAAGAAAAATTAATGCAGAGGCATATGCAAAGTTTTGTTGGTGTAGTCATATCCAAATCATTAGGTTGCTTTTTTTTTTTCCAATATTTTTTGAACCGCAAGCTGTGCCTGGAAGGGACATGTCTAGGAATGTTTTATATTTATCTTGAGTTTTTCATCTGCATATCTCAGCAGTTAGAAACATCATCGAGTTTATACATGCTCTAAATGCAAGGGTTTCTCAGCATTTATAAGTTTTTAGATTATTGAATGATGTCAAAATTAATCTTGTAATACAATTGTTTGAACAGGTGGAGAGGCAAAGTTTCTTTGCAACAATTAGTGATTTTTTTTTTTTTGTGTGCCTTAAAAACTCCTTCATTGGTGTCTTCTGTATGACAAAAAAATTGTGTTAATTGAAACTTAAGTATGCCTATCTTTCAGTGAGGAGCAGATTTATGTTAACTTTTGTAGGGTGATTATCCCTACTTCATTTAATAAAGCTATTCATGCTGAGACAAAATGGGATTCTTAACCTAAAAAATAACTACATACTAAAAGAGTATTCTCACTGTCTTTTGAGAAACAGTCATCCAATTGAGAGAATATGCTGTGTTTGTAGTCTTCCCACCATTGGAGTAAATCCTCCAAATCCCAGTCTGTTAGTGATTGATATGTGACTGGGTCACTAACTTCGTTACCCACCATTTTGACTTGTGAGCTCCAGTATCTTTTCTTGGTCTTCATGCACCAGTTATAGCAATACGGAAATCCTGAGGGACCGGTCTGTCTGCCAAAGATTGAGGATAAACAAGAACTTCACAGCAGAACTTAAACTTGGCAGAAACTTTCTTGATAACCTTTCTGACAACCTTTTCACAGGGGCGGAAAACTAATACTAATACAGAGAACTTTAAAATGGCATTGTGCATACATCTTTAACCTCAGGAAAGGTTGTATCTTTCTTGCAGAATTGCACAGACAAACAGCCTCAACTGGCCTTATTGGCAGATGCTGGTTTCATCCTTATTACGTTGTATAAAGGATGTTCCATAGAGGCAGAGAAATCCTGCTGAAATCTGGGA
>VYZP01027231.1:0-18370 GCA_013400635.1 Hypocryptadius cinnamomeus
TCCATCAAGCAATCATTTTAAAGCGATGATTGAAACGGATCAAATGCGTGGGTGGTGTTTGCCTCCCAGGGTGGTTCCTCCCACGGGGAAATAAACCAGCAACAGCGCTGGCAGCCACAGCGAGGGCGATCGCCAAGAAACTGCGTGAGGCTTCTCAGGCACTCCTGTAAATACCAGGAGCCTGGATGTGTCTTCAGCAATGTACCTAAGAGCCAGCATTTAACCCTCTCAGTGTTTAAATGCCCCTGCTAAGTGGCTATGAACCTGCACAGGATCTCCCTAGCACTCCATATGCCACAGGTGCTTCCCTAGCCTTATTGCAAAGTAATCCTGTGAGTCTCCCGTCCTGCTCCAGCCATCAGTAACCGTGGGATGGAAACATTCCCCCTACCTGTACTGGTACTGATGTTTTCCGTGCCCACGGTTTGTCCCATCAGGTGGTACTGGTTAAGTCGTGAGCCATCTTCGGCCACCACCACAGATGTTGTGGTGCTGTTAGTCCACACATAGATCACTTCAGAATTGGGGTAAGCATCTGCCAACAAGGGGGGGAAAAGACAGTAAGGAGTAAAAACCACTGTGTAATATTTTGGTGGATCTTTAAATGATAATGACAGGGAGAGAGAAGAATGGAGGAGTGAGAGTGAATGGAGAAAAACAAATAAAGATGATATAATCATGGTCCCATATGCCCAGCTCAAAAAATAATAGGATGAAGCCTTCTAATATAAGAGATGTGTGGGATGGTTTGTGAAAGGCTGGAACAGTGGAGGTATAAATATAATCCATCACAACCACTCAATTTGGGAAAGAGCAGCTCAGACCTATACTCACCTCACTGGTGGCTCCTAAACCCCAGCAAGCTGCAAAAAGTATTTTGCTGAAGTTCCCCCTCACAACGACTCAGACACCTTGAATGCCAGGACAACAGGGACGCTCTGTGTCTTGTCCTGTCTCCAGGATAGAATTCTAACTTATGCCATGTGCAAGTGCAGGGTCTGGTGTGTATGCACTGACTGGAATACGTACGTGTGGGTGAGGGCATAGGTCTTGCATGTGGATAAAGGAAACTGGAACGTGCCTGCCTGTGCCTGTGATGCTACAGAGCAGCACAGTATGCAGGGGTGAGGATGCATGGAGAGCAGGAATGGGACAGGGAGCTGCGAGGAGAGGGTAGGTGTTTGTGCATAGCAGAATGGGTGGTGGTATGAAAACACCTGCACAACTGCAGGTGTGTATGTGACTTCTCTCATGTTTGTTTAGAAGTCCTAGGAATTAAATGTGGTCGCAGTACTGCCAATTCATTCCTTCCTCTATAATGCTGTTGTAAATTTTAATGCTCCAACACCCAGAGTGATCATAGTATTATAAGGAAATCTCAGTTTTCTTTTACAGACAGTCAATGCTGGGTTTAGATTTTAAGCCTTCTCTGCAGATGGCCTCAAAAAGCCCAGGAGACAACTCTATATTTAATTCTATTTTATTTACTATAAGTAGCTCTCACACTTTTTAGAACTCCTCTAGCATTGAAAGCTTTCAGGTCACATTCCTGCAAGCATGTTACAGCAGGCTAGAGTACATTGTACTAAAATCTCTGGAAATCAGGCAAGGCTTACTCTCCAAATATAAGGTGAAAAGCAGGTATGCTTGGAAATGGTCTGAAGTCAAATATTAATATCTCATCTTCTGCACTTTTAAGTAGAAGATGGGAGTGCAGAATGTTTCTTTCTGGAAGAAAACCTGACATCCTAGTTCAGGATGGAAAGCCACATGGTGGCTTTCCAGAACAGGACTTGAGAGTCAAGGACAACAGGCTAGGTTGAAGGACGTGTACTCACTCCATCAGACCGCATGTTTTGTTTGCAAGTGAGCTGTATTGGAAAGGTGCAGCTCCACAGAGGACTTACAAAAAATTCACAGGCATTGGGTCATAGGCAGTGGGTCAACATGAGCATCTGAGGCACTGCAAGGGCAAGAAATATGGTAAGGTGATCCCTCGATCCATAAAACCAGGAATGTCCAGCAGAAAATGGGAAGCAATCCCAGTTCAGGCTAAGAGCACGTGTGTAGCACAATGAACTTCACTTGACTGCTCGACCAGGTAGCAGGGAAGAAAGCAGCACGTTCTTTGCACTGTTATTAATGTTACTGTGTCAGATGTGGGAGGCAGGACACAGGCTCGATACACCTTTGCTCTGACTGTTTATGGCTTTTCATCCACACCTCAGAAAAGTCATAGAAAGAATGAAGACAGAGAAGGGGAGAGAGGTCAAAAGAAGGTTACAAGTACCTCCAGGGACTGGAAAATAAGTGTTGATTTGAAACTTATACAGCTCAGCTTATTCAGCTCACTGACAAAATGCTGAGATGTAGCTCAAGCTCTGAGTATAGATACTTGCATAAAGAAATCTGAAACCAGGGTGAATCTCTTGGACTACTCACAAAAGGTGCCTGAAAGATGGTTTCAGGCAGATTCAGATGAACAGGGTAGAATTTCCACTGGGTGTGACACGGGTAATTATACAGTGGATAAGCTTCTGAAGAAAAAAAAAATTATGAACTACTGTCATTAGGAAGACATTGATAATTTGAAATCATTTTTTGTCACTTATCTGACAGTTGCTGCTGGATCCAGGGCTGGAGCTGATCCTGGGTTTGGAAGCTGAGAATCTACAAATTTTTCATCCTTTGTTAGCCATGCAGGACTGCCCACATGTCTTCCTTATGCTTGTATTTGTAGCTCTGCAGTAAAATTACTGTAATTATATGTCATGATCTGCTTTGAAAGGCTAAGAAGGAATGTCTTCCCTATTTCAAAATATTTGCATCACAAAAAGTCATGGAATTTCACCTTCCCTTAAGAGCTGAGATACTTTACTATCTCTGAGATGATTACAAGTTCACAATGCACTGTAAATAATTTCAAAGCTGCATCTGGAGAAGACAAGTGGGAGGAGATAGGTCCATTTAAAAAAAGTAATGCAGAAAACCCTCCTTTTTTAAAATGGTGTATGGTGTATGTCATGTGTTGTTCATGGGCTCATTGTCCCCAGGGAATGTGGGACATGTTTAGGTACATTTGGGATTGTCAGAAAATTCAATTTTTACCTGTGCTACTTCCTATGCAAAAAAAAGCACTGGACATTCCCCCCCCCCTCCCCGGAACAATCTAGATGTATCTCAACTCAGCACTTCCCTGACTCTGCAATGATCCCAACAACCAGGATAATTGAGTTTTTCCTTGTTTTCTGATGATGATATACATTAATTCATCCTGACTAGATGCTTCCCAATGCAAGTACTGTAACCAAATTCACTGAAATTGCAATCACATAGGAATTTAGGCCTGTAAGGTTTAACAAGAATTCAGATGCTTTGGTTCTCTCCTCTGCCTGCCCTGCGGGGCAGGGGTGTCCAAAAATAATTCAACACCTCTGCTGTGAATTGTAACCTTTACTGGGTGCTGAAACACATGCAGTGGAACAGTGTTGGGGGCTCCTAAGCTGCAGGAGTCCAGCAGCTCCTCTTGTAAAATACCTGAAACTCAGAGAGAGGCCACAAGGTGCCAAAACTCAAGATCCCACAGGAATGCCTAAGCATTACTTCATGCGGCTGTTTTCTTTTGAAACCATGTCAGGGAAGGGGGGTGCCAAACCCAGGCCACTTGATGAGAAGAGGGAGCATTCAGGCAGGCAAGAGCACAGCATGAGGCCAGTCCCTGCCTGAGAGGAAGACTCTTGTCTGTAAATCCTTCCTCACAGGATCTATTGTGAGGCTATAAGACAGAGAGCTGTGTCATTGCTAGGCAGGAATAGAGTATCCATGGGAGAAGGGAGAGTTGCTCATCTAGAAAAGACTCTTGTGCAAGGGCAGGATGGTTATAGCCAGGCCTTTAAGACACAAGAGGGTAACAAATGTGTGCCTGTGGAGCCCAACCCAAACCAATGCAACATACAGTGATTTTACCTCCTCAGGAGAAGTCTGTCACATAAGGAATAGCATGAATTTACCCCAATCTAGATATATTCTACTGTGATGGATCACATTTATTATATGATTCTCATCTTCCTTCCATGCAAATATAATAAAACGTGGTTTGTGTTTTAAAGCTCTAATATAAGATTTTTGACTTTGTGCCTTCTTTCCTTACTACACATCAAGTTCTAACAGGAAAAAGCCACCCCATGCTCCTTGGTGTGGCAGTTGACCATCTCTTTTCTGGTCATCTAGATAAACCTCCAGAGGGATAAGCCTGTGTACTTTTAGCTGGTAGCTGTCTTCCTACTGCAAACCTTATGCCCTATCTTCACAGAAGCCTCAAACTCCAGTTATCCCACACCTGACAACCAGAAGCTCCAGCTCTGCAACTGATAACCCCTGCAGTATAATCAGGAATGGTCGTATTGAAAGCTGAAACTTTGGGTACAGTAGAGAATGATATTCTTTTGCTATCAGGGCAGAAGTACTAATGGAGACACAGTATTATTCACTGTATACCAAATTTTGTAAAAACACACTTCTACTTCAGCAAAGTTTCCAGTAGGTTGCCTACTAGCCTTGCTTGCTGGAGCACTGAACAACTTCAGGTCTTGTTGTTTAGAGATAGGAGAAAGATGTACCAACAAAATGAAATATGGAAATATATCATCTCCTTTATGTTACACACATAGGGTGTTACACACAGGGTGGGGATGTCTCCAAGAGGGTGATAGAAAAATATAGTTGCAGCTCCGAAATAGCAAGCTGAGAAAATTATGCTGGTAGTTTTGCAAAAGCAAACTCAACTTCAAAGCCACTGCAAATCCAAGTGAGACTGCTTGGTGTTTATTCTACTTCAAGCAAGTGCATGTCTTCTGGATTTCTGAATCCAAATAATTAATTTTGTGTTCTTTACAATCATTTTTTTGTCTTGTCAAAGAAAGGAGAAAGTCTCATTAAAGTATCCTTTCTCTTCTATGCTCACTTCTTTGAAAAAGGAAAAAAAAAGATTGCAGTTCAGATGAACAGCTAAAATTACAAAGAAATATAATGTTATTAAATGTGAGAAAATGACAACAGACATTTATTTCTACTGGACAGTTGATAAATGGCTGCAGGCTTATCACCTACCAGAATGATTAAAGAAATAATATCTTCTCTCATATATTTATTGACAAGCGGATCTGTTTTTCTACATTCTAGCATCCAACATACACCACACAATATAAAAACGGTAAAGGTGTCCCTTGCTCTTCTCCCACACTTTCCCTGCTCCTACATGGCTGGCAAGGAAAGCCAGACATGGTCTTTCTTATGCCAGTGAACAGTGGGCAGGGGAGAGACCACAACCAGAGAGGAATTACATTAAGAAAAAGTCTAGCAAAGCACAACAGTAAGTGGGTAAGATCTGGAGGATCCCAAACATTTGCCTTGGCATTGAGGGTAGCCCTGTTTTCGTTTGCAAATGAAACAGTGTGAGCAGTGCAGAATCCTCCCTTCCATTCAAAAAGCAACCCACAAGCAGGGAGTTTTCTCCTGCCACTGCCCCCACCACAGGGCAGTGATGGCATCTGACAGACCATCTCCTTCCTTTTCTTTCTCTCTCCTCCATACCTGAAAGAAACTCCAGGGGAATTNGAAAAAAAAAAGTGATGGTGGGGAAGAGTATTTCTTGGCACCTTAGGTCAAATAAACCTAAATGTGGATGGATGAACCCAAACTTCGAGTCTATGGGACCCAGACTGATTTTTTTAAGCTGCAATCCCTGAGAAAAAAAATCACCACTGATATCTGCCATTAAGTTTTCATTCCTGCATTACAGGGAATAAAATAATTGAGAAGCAAAGAATCCCTCTCCAAAACACCCCCTAAATCCTCTGACACACCTCACAGGAAACATAAAGCAGTGCCTTAACGCAGCCTGTGCAGCATGTTTGGATGCCCACCCAGCATGCTTGAGGTACATTCCACAATTAAACAGACCATTTATCCACAAGCCATGGCTGAAACTTTCAGAATTGTGCTAGTTGGATGCTGAATTAACTTAAAGAGATGTTGTAGAAAGATGACTTCTGGTTTGTTTTCTATTTTATTCATTCCAATTGTGCAGTTACATTCTAAGCCTCTATTATTGTGACTTTTAGTACATGCCACAAGGATTGTCAAACTGCCTAATCTTAGGAGTATTGCTAATCCCTGCCAAAGCCTGTTGATTGGGGAAGATGTGCATAAATTTTCAGCTTTTTTAGAAACTCTAATTACAATCTGAATACACATACAAATATCTATCTTATCTAACCATTAATGTATTTGACTCACTTAGAGGCTGTTATGTAACTCACTAGTGATCCAGATTTACAGCCTCTCAGACTCCTGCAGGCTACAAAACAGCGCTGCTACTAAGCCATCATGTACCAGCTTGAATTCTAAGAGTCAGGCTGAATTTCTTGTGGTTTGTGCACAAATACTTTGTAGCCCATTACAAAGCATCTGTCAACAGTTGTGCCTTTGTGACTCATGCCAGATTTGAGCTCCGTAATTGGAATTTCCCATTAAAATGACTTTGTAAGAATGACTCGATTACAAATGAGATCATTCTATAGGAAGAGCAAATGGAAAACAAATCTAGTAAAAATGTACTTTTAAAAATAACAATAACAAGACATGGTACTAATATGCATGGTCTAGGTCTTGGGGGAAATAGCTTTTTATAAAAATAAATTTTTAATGTAAAATAGGAATACAAATACTAAGAGAAATGTATTCACATATTAAATGATTAAGAGCCTAAAATAAAGACTTTGCCATCGTGTGATGAATTCTGATGTTCTTGGGAGAATTTTAGGGTTATGGCAATTATTTTAGGGACCTGAAATCATTAAAATTGAGACTGATCATTTAAACTGGCATGAGTTTGCAGCATACAGATAAACAGCATGCATGATTTTGAATACATCACAGCAAGAAGAGTTATGTGTACAAATACACAGGACAACAAATTCATGTAACACAGAGTCACGGGATGGCAGGGACTGGTGGATACCTCTGGTGATCCTATGGCCCCACACCCTGCTCAAGCAGGGACACCAAAAGCATTTTTTCCAGCACCATGTCCAGTCAGATTTTTAATATCTCCACAATATTCAAATCTCTGTAGCCAACTGCCAGTCTGTCTTGACAACCTGTTCCAGTGTTCAGCCACTCCCACAGTAAAAGCGTGTTTTCTTCTGTTTAGATTAAATTTAATGTTTTTTAATTACCGCTGGCCCTTATTCTGCTAGTGGGCACTACTGAGCAGCCCCCAATTCCCTCTTCTTCATCTCTCATTCCCCAATCCCTGCAATTTATACAGATGTATTAGGACCGTCTGAGCCTTCCCTTCTCCATACTGAACAGTCCAAGATCTCAGTCTCTCCTCACAGCAAAGATGCCCCAGCCTTTCAATGACTGCTGTAGCCCTGCACAGGATTCTCTCCACAAAGTCTCTATTCTTCTTGCACTGGGAATCTCAGATTGGCCATGCACTCAGAACAGTCACAGATGTGAGTAAAAATTAAATTCCCAGAAGGAAACATTTTTGGAATGACATAGTATCATTGTGACAATAGAGGACATCCAAGGAGGAAATTATGCATGAAAACTGATGAAACTCATGAGCATATTCATGCAAAATTATCAGACACCACTGGCTGTAAAACAGGCAGTAGGAAGTCTAGTCATACTGAAATGTTCATTCCTGTCCTTCCTGAAATTAAAATAAAAATAAAATTTGGTAATATAAGTAGTATTCTATATGTTTTCCTGATACAGTTTTATTTGATCTTGTTGTCACATTCTGCAGGGAATAGTATAGGATGTTCTGAAAAATGTGCCAGACAGGTCTCAAGAGACTTCATTACTAAGCAACACTAATATACTCTACTGATCATTGCTAAAAAAATAAAGCTCTAAGTTAGATAAAAATTATTCTTTCAGAATATGATTTACAAGTCACCTCAGGAAAAAGTGGGAATAGAAATTTGGCTTGGAAAAGAAATGGAAGCACAGACTGTACCCACAAGGTGGTGAAACATATAGAACTGAAGATGTCTGTCAAATTCATTTTGAGACACATAGTTTGGCAAAAGCCATTTTCTTTGGCTTTTCAAAGAAAGAAATCAGGTGCAAGGTCCAGTGTAATTTTAGAAGTTCCAGTTAATGGGAGAAAAGTCTAAACATGACCCAACTTTGAGGTTAAAAATATAAAGCAAAGGAAAAAAAACCCAAACTGAAAGCAACTGTGATTTTGGAGGCTGGATACATAATTAACATAGGCAAATCTGCTGACTTCTTTAATACAATAAACTGACTGTTTTCAAGTTGGTACATTAAATCACAGTCATACTGATGATGGATGCCACACAAACACTAATGAACAGTGTCATCCTAAGAATTCAGTCAGGCATAGCACCTTCACAGGATGCAACTGCAGCCTTTAAGAAGAGCCCTGAGCTCAGAGCTGTGCAGAGTAACACAGAATGTCTCCCAAGAATGATCACAATCACCAGTGACAGCGGCGCTTTCTTGCCCCATCATGCTCACCCATACCATGGGGGAGCAATAAGAGGGATGTATCTGTTTCCCAAGCACTGGGATTGAAACTGGGAGTGACTACTTGCTGTGAAATCTGACACACAGGCAGCAAAAACCAGACATGGCACACTGAACTGAGCTGTGTGTCTCAGGGTTGCAGGCTCTCAAGGCTCTACTCAGAAAAGGAGGAAAAAAAAAACCAGCAAAGAAAACGTTTTTCCATGGTGCAGCCTGGAGCATGCCAAACAGCAAACAGACATGTAGGTGTAGACAACTGATCTCTGCCCCTCGTGGTGTGGGATTCCTGCCACACACTGACTGAAGGAGGTGTCTAAACAGGGTGTGCTGTGGGGATGTTACACATCCAGTGCTCCAAGGCACCAGCAGCACCAGGTCATCCCCTCAGTGTTCCTACTTCCATCTGAGAGCTGATGTTAGGGAGCATCATGCCTTCCTTCTCTTGCCTCTTCCTGTTTCCTCCTCTCACTGTGGCCAGTAGTTTTAACACAACCTCTTTCTTTATTTTCAGGTTTAGTGGCAGCTGTCTCAGGTTAGAACTAACCTGAGAATTGATTTTACATCACATTTAATGGTGGCTACACAACTTCTTTTCATATGGAACTTGTCAAAATCTGATGTGCCAGCCTCTGATCCTTTTCTTTTTCCCTTTTATGGCTGGCATAAATATCCACTGTAAGAGAACTTAGAGAAACAGAACAGTAGGATGTGCTAGGATGATATTTTAAATGCTAAATGTCCTAGGAATGTTTCTGACCTTACGTTGGTCTTTCTAGGCCATGCATGTGGTAATTCCACACCAGCCAGCCAATTTGAATGCTGTACTAACACTTAATGAACTTTGAATTTACAATCACAATATTAGGCACTTATATTAGCTGCTTCATTAGGAAAAGCAGCATGGTTATGAGGATGATGTTAAGACATTTAATTTACTTTTTGCACGGCAAACAAAAGTATCCTCCAAAGTGTGGCAGATATCATTACTCACTTTGCATAGTACTTTTAAAAAGATTAAGCATCTTTGGTTAATCTTAATTGCAGTGGTCCCCTTCTTTTGCAAGGTGCCACTTAATAACAGCAAAGCTAACATGACCTGCTCTGCAGGAGTGTCACTAGAGTTTCTTTTGAGACATGCAGAGTGAATTTTAGAAAATACTCCAATTGATCTTGTTGTGGAGGGTGCCTTCACAAACATGGTATTTTTGACCACATGTAACATCACAGAATGAAACTGTAACCTCACTGTAATCTACAGATATTCTTCTCACCCACTTAAGTGGCATCAGGGACTCAACCATCATATTGTATCTGCTGAGCTTACCATTCAAAACACCCTTACTTATAAAAATCTGTATGGCATGAAAGCAGCTGAGAGTGACTGGAACTACTTGCACAGCTAAATATATACCTCTGTTTCTGAATCCTCTCCCTTAATGAAGACATTTACAAATCTCAGAAGGACTGCTACATTAATAACACTGTGTGAATGTGTAATCAATAGGTATGCAGAGAGAGCAGGTTGAAATACTATTATTCAAACACTTTAATACTGCCTTGAAATTGCAATCACAAGAACTTATTCCCTACGCCAAAGGTGCAGTCATCTAAACCTCTGAAGATGGATTACAGACCTCTGCTCTGGGGCACAGTGCAGCCCTGTATTTCAGAGAAGGGGATAAAATCTCCTGAGGCTGTCAGTTCAAAGTGCCCAGCCTCAGTGATGGATACAAGGAGCCTCTCTGAGGAGAGCTGTTGCTGACCAGGGGCACTGCCATTCCACCTACTCTCTGCTAGAGTACTCAGGCACACGTCCTCTTTGAGAACTGTCCCCTCCCAGTCCCCCTGGAGACCCAGATCCAAAGGGGCTCACAATCTCATTTTCTCTGTGCATATATAAAACATCTCCTTATTTACAGCCATCAGCTGACCTATTTTAGGAGGAGATTAACCTGAGCCTAAAAATATCTACTTCTCTCCCCTAAGACGGTGAGAGCAATCAGCTCAGCTGTATATATTTACCCTACAAAAATATAAATTTAGGAGAGAGGAATCCCAGCTTTGCTGGCATATTTAGCTCTGGGATGTTTTCAGCAAAATGGCTGGCTCTTAGCACAGGCTGGCTGTGAGGAGACTTTCAGTGGCAATGATGGTGAAGGGGGAAAAAAACAGAAGGCTTATCAGGCTTTCCTTCTTCACAGTTCTCTTTCCTTCTCATTTCTTTGTGGGGGACAACATGAAACAACTGTTTCCTTTGAAGAAGCTTGCTGGGCTGGGACTGCGGCAGCACTGGATGACAGCTTGGACTGGCTTGGCTCTCTGTGCAGGAGAGGAAGCTAATGAGGTTCCAGCAATTTAGGTGGAGGACTTCCTGGCCCACCAGAGACTGAGGTGTCATAAAGGAGCTGCCAGACTAGAAACTGAAATCCAAGTTTGAGCAGTGTCTTACAGCTTTTTTCCTTCCCCAAAAACCCTAGGCAAGTAATTTTGTCATTAATGTACTGCAGTAGCACTGGGAGGCTCTAATTGAACCTAGGGACCCATAACGACAGAGGCAATAAAAGCAAGTAATGAACCACTCTATCTTTGCACAGAAGAGACTGTAATTGCTCTTTGCTTCCTTTATGCCCACCTGCAAAATGCAGGCAGCAGAGACCTACCAGCCTCACACGGGGATCATGAGAATGATTCCAGAAATGTTTATGAAATGCTTACAAGCCATGGAAACAGCCACCTTAGAAAATAAGAGACATTAAAAACGTGGCTTGTAAAGCAGTGGAGCAGTATCTCCCCATTTGTCACATTTACAAATAATATCCCATTTGCCAGTGGTATAGACCCATGATCCACGGCTGGCAACCACAAGCCTGGCACTGCCTTCTGGGGCATTATGAGACCAGCAATGTCTTTGCAGGTTTGCACCCAAAGGCCATTTGAAAGCTTAAGCATATTAAGCACAGTTTCTGCATGTTGTTTTCTATTGCTGACAACTTACACTGATTCCCTGTAATCAGGCATTTGTGCAGCCTTTAAGTTTGGGCTGTAATCTCCAAAGTGGGTAACGCGTGCTGATGTTTGTAGCATTAGCAAAGCACCCCGGATCTCCACGCGGCTCCATCACAATCCTGTCTAGGCCTCTTCCACATGAGACAAAAACACCACTGCTGAGTACCTCCCCACCAACCTCTACCCCCACCTGAACTTTCGTTTCCTTGAGCTCAAAACCACACCAGTTGAGCTTTTCTTCCCCAAAGAGTCTGAGTATGTGAACCACCTCACGATGAGGAGGCTGCTCCCAGCGCAGGCGGAGCGCAGCCTTTCAGCGCGGGCTGCTCAAGGGGCTCTTTGCAGCTGCTACAAAAGCCGCCGCCGGCACCCCCCAGGAACCCGATCCAAAGAAAGGGGCTTTGTTAAGGATGATCCTGCCTGCATGGACACTGCTCTCAGCTGGTAGGGAGCCAAGCCCTCGGCCACTGCACATCAGCAGAGTTTGCAGCCTGGGCTCAGTGCTGGCTGCAAGACAGGGGGAAGGCAACAGCTTTTGTTCTTTCTGACCTCCCTTTCTCACTTTGTTATGAAGCTACAAGGGAAAAACTCACTGGTTTCTACACAGCAGGTGACCAGAAGTAGGAGCTGGCTGACCCAGAGCTGGGCACTGTTCCGCAGGAAAGCCATCACACAGCCAGGGGCTGGGCTGCTGTTTTAATGTATTTTAAGAATTATCTCATTGCAGAGATACATGACATATATGACAAAGCCTTTGAAAAGTTAGTGACAGTTACTACAAGTGCTTGAAGGATATACTACAGTTTCTTCAGCCTTTTCAAGGTAGTCCTGGATGTGTGTCCCTATAATGGGTGAAGTAAAACTGACTGATCTGATCATTTTAGGGAGCCCTTTTTCCTTTTGTCAAACTAAAAGGTACACTTCTATGGCAAACCTACCAGACAAGTGGTAAGTTATGGTCATACTCATTTGCAAGTTATGCACACTGGGGTCCTACAACAACAGCTGCTGCACAAACCACATGGTCCAGGCCCAGAACCCTGTGTTTTAATTTCTGAGTAGATTCCTGTTAAGAAATCTTCTTACATCTCCAGAATACTTGAATATTACAGTATTTTCTTTTACACACCATTCTCGATGAATTTCCTGCCCTTTGGATGTTCTGGGCTACATTGCTCCACCTTGACTGTGAGACCTAACTGCCCAAAATGCTGGATTAAAGAACCTATATTGCTATACATACATATACATATACATATACATATGACTATAGGCTATGATGCAAAAACTGTGAGAAGGCTTAAATGTCTGCTGTTCTAACCCACTGCACTCAATGCAGAAGAAACAGCATGGCTCATACAAGATGCTTGAAGAAGTGGTTAAGTTTTCCCTATACTGAAAAGCCCTACTGACTGTTTCATTGAGATCCTTTGAAAAATGGGACTTCCAGCAGAAATAGCTGAAATAGTAATTAGGAGAGATACAAAAGCTCACCACCAATATAATGTAACACCTAACTAATCTACAGCAGTGACTGTTTCTTCTGAACAAAGTATGGTTTTGTATTTCTGAGCTAGCAATGCAGAGAGAAATGGACTTCTAAGTTGTTCTGACTAGGGTATAATGCCCTTACCTACATGAGACAGCACTGCAGAAAAATAGGAACTTCTAAAATATGATTCATCTCATCCTTAGGCATATATCAAAAGTAATTCTAATGAACCTCACTGCGGAAGTACTTATTTCCTTTCAATGGCCATAGAGGGACTCTAGATAACTAAGTGGAGCATATTTTTCTATCTGAAATTGTCACAGATCCGTTCCATCCATTCCCTAGAGCTTTACTGTCAATACAAGACTTTTGATATGAGCCAAATCCCTGTGCCCATTCTACATTAAAAGATTTAAGTTTTTTAAACAACATGACAAGTCATCTGTCCATGATTCCAAGGAAAATTAAAGCAAATAACAGCACTACCATTAGGTGGTGTCCACCCCCTCCATTCACGCTAAAGCTTCCACAGAAAATTAGTTCAGGCTAGATGCCTGTGCTTTACTAGCTGGCTGTACTTAAGTAGAACAACAACAATGGTCCAACACAGTTGTCCAGACTGCCTGTCTGATGCTGCCACAAGCAAGTCTTTCACTGTGTCTGGAGTTCTAGCTTCTAAACAGCGAAAAATAAGGGGAAAAGTATGCTAACTAAAGAGGTGGTTGGTAGCTGAGGGTAATATAGGGTTGAAAGAGAGAGAAGAAAAATACATCAAATATCTTAGAAATATTTCGTTTTAGTATTCACCTAACTTCACCTTATTTTAGTAATTCAATATCCATTGCAATGGGGGTGTCTAAGGAAGCAGTGATAAACATTAGGAAAATGTAACAGAAGATATTACCTGAGTGAGCAGAACACCACCAAACCTATCCATTCCCTATTAGCTGACTTCTTCCTCAAATTGCAAAATCACGACTTACTCTTGAATTTGGCTGCTCAGCATTTCACAGAAGTCTGTCCTGGCTTTCTCCACGAGTCCTTTCACAAGGAAGGCACTAATACATTCCAGCAGAGTCAACAAGCTGTGCTGACTGTCTATGCTCTCAGGAATAAATTCAAGGAGCCTCTTCTGTCCAGCTGTAGGGACAAGTAGCAGAAAAGCTCTGCCTCTACATATGAGACTGCAGTTCCAGCTGTCCCTGAGAGCAACCTATGAACAGCTTCCTAAGAGCCATTTCCACTTTTCAAAGTCTCTTAAAATTAACATTTGTCTTTATTTACTATCCATTTAATTATATTCTTATACAAGACTTTTACACACAGGTTTTGAGAGGCCAAATACATTATTTATCATATTTTAATAAACCAGAATTAAAGTCTGTTTAAAAGTACACTCTTTTCAAGTTCTCCCTCCATACTTGCAGTTTTCCTGCAGCTCTTGCTGGTGCTAACTGGGAGAAGTACAAAATCAAGAAAAAACCCTGTAGGTGCCTTCACCTCAGTGCTTTCTCTGCATTGTAAGAAAACATCAGGGAAATTTTCTTAAATACCTTTAAAAAAAAAAAAATTCTAAGTGGCTACAAGAAATGGACAGTTTGTGAACAGTGAGTGCTTTAATGTTCAGAGTTGCAATAAAATCTGGGATACTGGTGAAGTTACTGTCCCCTCATTACTCTGACTTCACCATGCTTATTAGAGGAAAATAATTTGAGCTTATCTCCTGCTACAGAACTAGCCTGTGCACTTTCCTTTATCAAAAATCAAACTGTGACTTAGTTTGAGGTGTTAAAAAGGAAGATATACATAAACTACATTAGCTACTATCTCCAGACACTACAAATTGTTCCCTTACCAATAGGTGGAAAGCTCGCCTGTTGATCAACAGCGATCAACCTTGGCCATCTTCACGGCCGACTTAAAATTCATCAGGAATCAACACAGGTCCTCTTTTCCCTGTGCTCAGGAGCTTGGGGATCTCATTATTTTCAGAATATTCATAAACTCTCTACTTACTCTAAAAATAGCATGGAGAGGGGGGTTTGCTGCTGAGTGACTAGTGGGTAGCTGCTTCATGTATTTGTCTATTCCACAATACAAGATCTGGTAACTCCATGTACTCAGGCACTGTGTCTTCAAGAGACAGTTGTCATAAATAGACCCCACCTTACAGTATTCAATATTGTCAAAGCACCAATTAACAGCAATTAACTAATTCATCTTCAGGGCAACCCTGTGAGCTAGGTAACACTGATATAATTAACACAGGAGTAAAATGAGATTTAGAAGTTAAGTCAGTTGCCTGGGCAGAGGCCTTCATGGTCTAGTGGATTAGACATCTGCCTCTCCAACCAAAGACGTTGAGTCTAATCCTTTTTCTGACATTGATTTGCTGCATGACCTTACGGAAAGTCAATTAACTCCTCTGTTTCAGCTGCACTAGAGATAATGATGCTTACCCACCTGGTGACACATAGGCATTTGGAAACCGTATTAAATTATACTCTTAATATATTCTTAAGGACTGTCAGTGGAAGAGGTGAAACATTAAAGCTAGGAAGCTTTAATGTCCTTGCTATTTTATCTAATTCTTCCTCCCCGCACCAGAAATAGCCTGGGGTTGAGATCAAATTTCTTGGGTTGTGGTGCTCCTAGTGAAACTGCTTCTGGCATCAGGAACTTTCATTACATCCTGTTTGACCAGCAAAGTTATTTAGAGTACAGGTCAGCACTAGAATTGCAACAGAAAGTTATTTTAAATTTGGCCATGGAAGAAACAAGCACCCTTCCCATGCTACCATGAGGTAATGAACAGACTGTCACAGCAATCCCCATCAAGCACCCTGGATTCAAAGAGAGCACAGCCTGCTGCAGAGATCTCTGAGCCTGTGCTCATGCACCATCCCCAGTTCTCTCTAAATGAAACTTCAGCAGGATAATTTCTACAGGTGTTCTGGGCCCTAGCACGGATGCAATCCCACAGGAAAAGTGCCTGTATACATGTACTCCTGGAGCAGAGCCACCTGATCTTGCCATCTTGGAGCAGTGGGGAGCTGTACTTAAGAGAAGGACAACTAAAGGGCAACTAAAACCTGCTCTGTTCATTTCATTAGGAGCTGTCCCTGAGCTTCTGTCCTTTTCATGCCACGCCACAGAGTGCTAAAGAATACCACTTCTGTAGTGGGCATTTGAACTGCCCAGCAGGTACCTAGGCTGGTGGCATGCACAGCTAACTTTATATCATATTTTGTGTACTTGACTGGGCTTTTAATTATTTCTACAAAACATTCTGTTGCTACCACCATGTTTCCTAGGCCCATAAAATATCCCACAATTCTAATTTGGCAAGAAATCAGTCAAATACGACATAAGAATTCAGCATTTACCTTTGTTTGAGAAATATTAATTTTCCTTCTCTTTCATAATGAAGAAAACACCAAGCACTTTTTGCCTTTTGCCTGCTGAATTACAGCAAACATAGTGAACGCTCATGCAGACAGAAAATTAATAACCTGCTCCTGCCTCTGCTGCAACACTGATCACTTCTCAGCATCCTTTCTGCTGCTGATCCACCGTACCCCAGCTCTTTCATTTCACTGCCCTGCTCTCTTCATCCTCAGACTGGTTAGCACCAGTTTCTTTTCCACCCTCCCAGCTCCATTGATAATGTGTTTAACATTTACTTTGATGCTATTCCTTGAGGCTTTTCAAAAACCTTTTTGGAAAGAAGACCATTAAAAAAAAAAGCCTGTAGGGAAAGACAGTGAGGAAAGCTAAAGCAGAAAGGGCATGTGCTTATGTATGATATTCCCCTGTAGGCTTTGTCTTGCTGCAAGCCTGCAGGTGACTCAATGGAAACCCATACTGCTGTAAATACGGAATAAATATTGTCCTCTCCTAAAATATACCTGGACTAGTTCAATAAACCCAGACTTACTGGCTGCTACTTGTACGAACATATGCATATGTAATCCCAATAAATTACAAGGGAGCTGTCAGATCAGTAATACAGATATTCTCAAGGCTGAAAGACTGTCTATAGCAAGTCCCTCTATATTTACTTTTTGCAGAAGCCAGTGGTGTGGCTAGCACAGACCAAATGGTTCCATGTCTACACATTGTGAAAGAACTTAAGGATTACTTTTAATACCCTATAAACTTATAAGGTATAAACATATTTTATTCTGAGCATGGCAAGGGACATAAACTAAAACTCTATTCACCCCTCACAGGCCTAAAATATAAATCCCTAGTGCTCGTTTTGACACAGATTAAAATTACCTGTGTGCTAAGAGGTGATTAACATGTAACACAATTGGCACTAGCAGGACATATAATTACATTCAGACAGATTACTGGGCACTCCTTCTAAGCATTTGTAGCTTATCTTGTAATGTTATCTCATGCACTCACATGTTTGATTGGGATGCTTTTCTTTTTGGTCTTACTAAGTGGAGAGTTAGAACCTGTACCTTTCTGCACCTAATCTACTAACACATGGAAACATACTTTATTTACTTTATTTAACTTTAAGGTTGAGCTTCAGATCTCTGCTGCATCAGGCTCTTTATTTAAATATGTATGTTTTAGTATTACATATTCTGCAAGATTTCATAAAACTACACAACATACCAGTTCTGTAGTCTAGTCTAGAAATCAACTAATGTAACTTCATCTATTGATAAACAATACGTAATACCAGGAAGGCTAACTTCTTCGTCTTATTAATTCTTTCCAGCGGCTTTTGTTTAACCCTGTATATAAACAATTCCAGTCTCCTGTGAGATGCTTTCCCATTTTCAAGTTCAGAATTAAATGGGTGATTTGCATACACGTTTTTTTAAGTGGAATGTAAAGGTGTCTGGACCTTCAGATTTATATTGGCTTTGCTGTAAATTAATGCTGCTGAAGTCAATAAACACACTTGAACCTGCAGTGACTTTGTAAAATACTGGTGGCTATTTGGATGAAACAGAATCTATCTGGATTGGAAGAGGGAAAGAAAATCAGTTCATCTAAAGTTTGGTAATGTGGTATAATTACTGTAAACAGTGTTTTTACTTCTTAGTATGATCACTAGAAGACAATGTATAGTCAGTATTAAATCAGGGCAGATACAGACGATAAAGGCAAAGCTTAATCTTGCTAGGATTAGTGACTCTAAATTGATACAGCTGAAAAACATTGCAAAATGCTGAAGTTAGGTGGCTTCAGGGGCTAGCAAAATGCCTTGCATGATAATTATCAAAAGTCTTCAGAGACAATGATTGCACCTGGAAGCTCTGATTTGATTACCAAAAAAAA
>VYZP01027231.1:18437-45970 GCA_013400635.1 Hypocryptadius cinnamomeus
TTTGTACTTTAATTAAGAGCTTTGTTTTTAAATATAACCATCTGATTCCCTGGGGTTATTTTTAAAGTAAGCTTCTGGCAAGGCAGCAGTGTGGTGGATTAGAGGCTTGGAATTGAGGAAAAATCATCATTCAGCATACAGTTTAGAATAATGTGTGCATATATACAAATACATGTGTATTAAACATCATGTAACAGGATACGCGACTGGATTTATTAAAGCCAAATGGAAAGATATTTCCTCTTTTAATATTCTAGATCTCTTTTAATATATGCAATGCAGATATTGTACTGCAGTCTGGTTCACGTAAATACCATAACAATTGCACATCAATCTGATCAGTCCAGTGAAAGCTCTCTTTTAACTCCAGATGTAAAAGCAAGTTTTCAATTTAGCTGTCTGCATCTAGAACTCCATCTAACAGTGGCTGTTAACACTTGATGTGGATATATAAGGCATATCACCCATCAATTCACCATTTATCATGGAGTATGCAGACATGAGTTGAAAAGCAGCAGGCCCAGATAAAGCATAGTCAGTCATGGGAAAGAAGCAGCAGGGTAGCAGCAAGGGGAGCAGAATGGGGATGCTAAAGAACCATGTTAAAAGGGGAAGGCTGGGGGGGAGGGTGAAAGATCTGTACAAGACATGTCTGAACATGAGAAGCCACAAAATGGTATTTTTCGAGTTCTTATTCCAGAAGAGAACTTACAGCTTCCAAATTTTAACGGGCAAGCATGTGCATCCATGGGGAAATCTTCAAGCTGCATGGGACATTCAGCAGAGATGGTCAGTCTGTGGGGGAGTAAAAAGAAAACACATCATTTTTTTTCCCCTGCACTTTTCCTTTAGGCCCCTCACTGCGCTACATGAGTGCTGACACAATGCTTTTCCTGACGGCTCCTTGCTCCTGCTGAAATCACAGATAACCCCCTGTTAAACTGAATGTGAGATAAGCCAGGTGGACCACTCTGTGTGCATGCCCTTGGCATTATCTAGTAACCCTGAGACATGTGGAATGATTTTATTTATGTAAGCTGTCCCAATAAGATCATTCTTTCTTATTAGTACGTGAGGAAACTCCTGTGATGAAGTTTCTGGCATGTACTTTATACTTATCTGCTCTCTGTACATACTACACCTGGACTAGGAATTTGGCTCCTGGGTCAAATAGCACTGTTACAGACATAAAGAATCATTGACTTTATATGAAGATTTAACTATTTAAATGCATTAAATAGATATTTATAGATAGAAATATATACTGTAACTAATATAGCTATATATAAAGTTATATATAATCAAGGACATATATGCATCACTTTATCTAGCACTATGGTTAACTTCTGTGGAAAGCACATGGTATTGGAGTCCATTTCAGTTCAACACACCTGGGCATCTTGTCAGGCAAAAACAACAGGGTCATGTTCCCCAGCGTACTGCCTAGAGAAGCAATTCTATCCTGGACTCCCCAGCCGCTATGTGGAAATATTTCATCTAGACTGGACATAGGAGTAGGGAAGAAAAAACCCTTAGGCAAATGTAGGTGTTTCCCATGGATGTTCTGCATGATTGGCAGATCAAGCTGATGACTAAGAATAGTATGAGGTAAATTTCTGAGCAGTGCAATATCAGTTATATTGATATCAAATGCATCAAATATATCAAATATCTCGGGAGAGCCAAAACATGCTTCTAGCACAAGAAGAATCTGTTTTGTTTGTGCCATTTTGATATTTGCATAATACAGACAGTTTGCTCAGGCTAGTGAAGATGAAAATCTCATTTTACTTTATGAATATCTTTATGGCTTTCTCATTTTATGCTGTTATTCCACCTCAGAGGCAACAGCCCAGAGACATCCAAGGCTCTACAGACTGCCTGGTGCTGGGGTGACACTGGAGGGTAACCTGGTTCCTAACCAAACTATTGTTTGGGGAGTGAAAACCTGCAAAGAAATCCACAACACCCTATTACCAGCATGCAAAAGTACACTTTCCTATCAGTACAGCAACATGGAGCCATATATACTGGCTATATATATAGTCATCACTTCCTATGGTGCCATTAAGAGCTTCTATCAAAAGGGGCTGCAAAGGGCAATAATCTGTGTACAGATGGCACAGTGCTCAGCCAGTCCAGTTCAGTACAACACAGTGATGCCTTGCCAGGGCACTACAGCTACCCAGACAATCAACTGGGGGAAACGGCTCCACTCTGTTGGAGCTAACACACAGAAATTCTGGAGCTGTACCAATGGCTGGAAACAGCAAAATAAGAACAGAAAATGCAACAGTATCATCGGCTAGAGATCATATTCCCAGAATGAGCTGGGAAACAGGGAGAGAAAAAGGCAAAATGTGCACAGTAATAGAAAATGTAAAGATAATATGCCATAGAAAGCCAAAGGAAAAGAAATCCAGTCAGATCAGAGATAATTTACCATTTGGTAAATGGAGGGTACAACATAGAAAAGAAATTACTGAGGCCTGAGATACCTGCACTTAAGCAAAACTGTTCTTGAGCTTTATTTTTGTAAAAGATATTTTAAGATCACTCAGATATGTAGTTGTCTGCAGTGGAGACTGCCCTTGGGCACCAAAACCAGCAAAGCCAGGGTTACCAAGAGTGGTGTGTGGATGAATTTAATAAGCTGGTTCTAGTAGTATCCTGCCCAGAACTCCCATCCTTTTCACAAAAATCAATCTAATGGGCACTTGAAAGCAAGGCTGCCATCCCTCCAATGCATCATTTTATTTTTCGTGTTAAGCACTGCAAATTTAACCTTCTTGATAAATCCAGAAACCTTGCTCCAAGAACCCATAAGAAAGCAAGTGTGCTTTACCGCAGTCCATCTCCTGTCTCTTTGTCTACCAACAGTTTAGGCATGTCATTTCAGAGCTGCAGCTTGACAACATTTTAATATACACACTTGTCATCTGCAAACATCGAAGGAGGGAATGCATATATCCATCTTACAAAGACAACAGGTGTAGAATCAGGAAATGAAGGAATATTCAGTGCAGAATTATGCGTAAGACCTTCTGCTTCATCTCGCTGTCCTATGAATTGTATCCTGCTGCCTGCATCTCTGGAAATAACCCTTGTGTGTAATGAGGAAGGTTGTAGACATTCATCAGCTATAAATATGGAAGAGGAGTTGCACAGAGACTGTGACCTAGTGGAATTTAATTAAGTCCCTCCAGAAATTATTTTTGCCTGTCTTAAATAAAAGGGTAGCAGATAAGTCTGGAGGGCATCTGGCTTCCACTACCTGACTCAGAAGGTGCAAAGACTTTTGAGGTGCCAGGGCTACTCCTCTGTCCCCTCCGAATTCCTCATACAGCAAAAGGCAGAATATCCTTTAAAAGGCAGGGACTGCCAGCTGCAGTCTTCTGGGTCGAGCCTGGGTGAAGGGAGAACCAAGTTTAGGAGCTGTTAATGTGCTTAGGGACAGACTTTCCTTTCATTAACATGAATTCTTTGGATAAAAAAAGTTCATTTTGCTCTTTGTCAATGATAACTGCATGCTTCTTTCCTCTTTCCATGCCCCTATCTTAGTCTGGCAATCTTGAACAAAATTAACTAGCTCTACCTATTTGTTACATGCTATTAAGAACTATGTCGTTGAGCCTCTTAGGTGATTTTTAAGTGCTCAGTGAACACTCTCCTAGAAACCTCTTACAAAAGTGTGCATTACCCGAGGCTTTTGAAGTGTCTTGTAATGGCCAATGTGACAAAAATTTTGACAGGAAACTTGTAAAAAGACTTGACTGTGGGTTCTGATTCACAGCACAAATGTCACTACCCTGAATTTCTGTAGGTGCTCTGTGCCCAACACAAACTGGTTTTCATAACTGTGTGAGGACCTGAAAAACAAAGTCACTCAACTGACTCCTGGTTCAAAGAGGCTGGATTTTCTACTGCACACAGAAATAAAAGCAGCACAGCAGACATCTGCACTCTGGGGGCTGGAAGCATGGGTTGTTGCATACAGATTTGCTCTGAGATGCAGAGTACAAACTATATATTCAGATCATAGCCCCAGGAGTCTCAAAAAATTGCTATCTGGGTCTACTCCTTCAAATATCACCTGCAGTGATATTTGCTCACTTTGGCTTTTAACAATGTGATAAAGCTCAGGGACCCTTTGTATATTCTAGTTTACATAGCTGATTATTACCCAGTCCTCAGTCACAGCCAGCATGGCATCATGCTTTTCAAACCTGATTTTCTTTAATGACAACATAACCCATCTAGTTGATCAAGGGAAGTCATTAGGGAAGCTGATGTCATCTTTTTGGATTTCCATACAGCTTATGCTACTGTCTCTCACAGTTATCCTTCTGGATAAAATATCCAGCACACAGCTGGACAAATACGTCATGTGATGGGTGAGCAACTGGCTCAGGAATTGGACACAAAGGGTTGCAGTGAACAGATGACCGGAGTCTGATGACCTGTCACTAGTGGGGCTCTGCAGGGCTCCATCTCAGGCCCTATGCTCTTCAACATCTTTGTGAATGACTTGGATGCAGGACTGGCAGGGACACTAAGCAAGTTCACAGATGATACAAAACTGGGAAAAGTTGTTGCCTCCCTTAAAGGCAGGGAGGCCCTGCAGAGAGACTTCCAACAAATCAGAGGGCTGGGCAATCACCAACAGTATGAAGTTCAAAAAAGGAAACTTCTGGATTCTGCATCTGGGATAGGGCAGCCCTGGATATATGGACAGACTGGGGAATGAGATGCACCATGGAAAGGGACTTAGGGGTCCTGGTCAGTGGCAAGTTGAACATGAGTCAGGAGTGTGCCCTGGTAGCCCAAAGGGCCAACCCTGTCCTGGGGTGCATCAGGCACAGCATCACCAACTGGGCAAGGGAGGGGATTGTCCCACACTGGGGCTGCCTCACCTTGAATATGTGTGCAGTTTTGGGTACCACACTATAAGAAAGAAATTATTAGAGAGCATCCAAAGGAGTGCTATGGAGATGGTGAAGGACCTTGAGGGGAAGCTCTATGAGAAGTGGCTGAGGGGAGCCTCCAACTTCCGCGTAGGGGAAGAAGAGAGGCATTGGTCTGTTCTCTGTGAGGAGCAGTGACACAGCACCCAAGGGAATGGCCCGAAGTGGTGTCAGAGGAGGTTCAGGTTGGATATTAGAAAAAGGTTCTTCACACAGAGCGTGATTGGGCACTAGAACAGGCTCCCCAGGGAAGTGGTCACAGCACCAGCCTGACAGAGTTCAAGGAGCGTTTGCACACATGGTGTGATTCTTGGGAATGGTCCCATACAGGGGGAATTGCACTTGATGCTCCTTGTGGGTCCGTTTCAACACAGCATATTCTGTGATTACAACAAATTTACTCTCAGTTTGCATTTACTTAAGAAAGAGAAAGGAGGCCTGGGCATGCATACATGAAACAGCCTTTGCCTAATCCTGTTAATATGATGAATGATCTGTGATTCTCCAGAATGATGAAGATTGCTGCACCCAGTGTAGCACAGTTATCTGAGCTAGAGACAGTCACCAAACCAGGATTTTTCTGTCACAGCACACACATTGCTCAAAAGGCAGTTCTTTCCAACAGAAGCACTTAAAAACTTCCCTCCTCCACCATCACAGTGTCTTAATAAAACCCCTATGAGATTAGTTCCACTCAAACAGGGCCTATGACAAGATTATAAGGAGCTGTTAAAGGTCCTTTGCAATAGGAGAAAGAAATTCTGATTTTATCGAAGATAATGGTAAAATTCTCCCTGATGTGAATGGGATCACTATTCATCCAAAAAATATAACAAACCCTGATTACAGCTGCCGATTTATTAATGACAAAATTTTGTTTTCATAATGCTCCAAATACTCACACTGCTAACCAAGTGTTAATCAACCAACACAATGCTATTGTGTACCCTCACTATCTGAAAAAAAAGTTAGGTCTACAAATTATTTAATCTATAATTGTACATGAAAGCTTTATCACAGCTTCATAATGTATAGCCTTTAAGAACATAAAGTGATTACTGACATTCTGTTTCAAGACACATAAATATCTCAGAAAAGCACAATTCAAGCAGCAAGACTTGTTCACTTCAGAAATGTCACCTTCAACCATTTCCACTGGGGAATTAAGCATGACAATGCTTTCAAGAGATTGCTCCTTTTTAGCAAGAAGGAAAAGAAGGAGGTGTTAAAATCAAGGATGAGGCAAGGAAATAAATTCAGATATTAGGGAGGCAGACATTTGGAGTTAGTGTGCTTCAAGGTGAGGTGAGAAACTCTCGGCAGCAGTCCCTGAGACAGGAGGCACCCTGTCCTGCAAGACCCTGGTTTAGGTCACTGCAGGGACCCCCCAGCTGTTCCCATGAACTCCTCAATGCAAGGAGCATCTGTTCCTACTTGTGGGTAAAGAGAGGGGGGACTGAGCATCCTTTCCTGCACCCTGTGAGTGCAGGAAACATTTTCCAACGTATTATCTGCAGCTGCCAGGCAGGAGCTGAGGGCAGTCACCCGCCTGGGGAGCCATAGACAGCTGCAAAACTTGGTTTGCTTATCAAAAGTTATTTGCTACTAAGCTTAATATGAAAAAAATTAAAAGAGAGAGCTCTAGAATGACAGGGGAGCAGAAAAGCAGAGTCACCAGTGGCTTTTGGGAGACCTTAATTCAAGATAAATGTTGAATAATACAAGTTGCAGATGAAGGGAACACAGAAATACTTTTGTTGGCACAAAGGTACTATTATCAGAGAGATATGGAGTTCTTCTGCCTATTTGCACTCATCCCCAAACCAGCTCCATCTTCTTCTGTATTTCTGTGCACTACCTTTACCCCTGTCTAAAGGGAACATTGAAATGCTGTGTTTGACCCCACCTGTGCTGGTAACCAGTACCTGCTATGGTGCTCAGGTGAGCCCAAGTGCCGTTCCCAGCATGAGACTACCCATTTTCCTTAATAAAAGGGAAAATATTTGCTTTAAATTTACCTTAAACCTACCACAACCTATCTCCCCAACATGCCAAAAAAGAAGTTAAGTGGATCAAGCCTTTAGCCAGGCTATATCTCACTCCGGTGGGCTTGCTGGCTCCCTGAGAAGGGAGACTTCAGGTTGGGTCAGACCCTTTCCAGGAGTCAACTCCAGGAGAAGCTTCCTGGGGTACCTGCTCCAGCACAACCTCAGCAGAACAACTTGAGCCCTTCTGGTATCTCCAGTATGCCCTCTGATACACATGGGGCCAGGAGAATAATAGAGTTATTAGTTTGGGTTGTTTTTTCAAACTGTGTTGTTTCAAACTTTAGGTTTGTGAAATTATTCATTTGACCTTGACTGATGACACAACCATTCAGCTGTTCTCCTACTGTGATGTCTTGGGAACATTTCAATAACCAAACTTCTATTTCTTTCAAAAGGTTTTAAAGCAAGATTTGTTTCAGGCCCCAGCACAGTAAGTGTACAGTCCAGGGATTTAATCTCTCCCTGTGTTTCTGAAGTAAATGTAATGTGCCAGTATAAGCATATATATTGCATATATATATATATATATTCATGCATATACAAGCAAATATATACACATACACACACACACACACACACAATATATATGAGGCACTTTCTTGGTTCTGAAGCACTTGCCATACAGTCCTAACAAACCCTGTTGGTGGTAGTGGGTTACAGAACACCACACAGAAGTTTTAGAATGTGGACAGCTGTTCACCATGGAAATACAGTGGCTCTTAAGAGTCACCCTGAAACCTGCCCCTGGTTAGGTGATTGTCTGCAGCCTGGCTCATGGGGAAAGAAGTGATTATTCTTAGTAACTCAAACACTGTTTTGCTCATGGATTTCCATCAGTTTGTTGGAAAAAAGGCCAAAATGCAGATTCAGAGCCTTGATCTGCATGTCCATGCGGGATGTGGAGGCAGTTCACCACTATTTCCTACGTATAAACACTGATTTCTTTGCAATACACCAAATAAAGTGAACAGAGAACAGAAAGTAAAGCTAAGACTAGAGTGAGGTGCTCTGCAGAAATTTCTGTCTTAGCCCATTTAACCTTCATAACCACTCTGCCAAGAATACTACCATGTCCCAACTTTCCTATGATGCTATCATTATGTGACAATGAAATGTCCTTTAAAATGCTACAGGGAAAGGACTAAGAGCGCCAGTCATTGATGCTTTTGGGAGCTGTGAATACATAACACAGATGTATGATGTATTTGACAGCAAAACTCTCACTTTAAGCAAACAAAATCCTTCTGCTGAAGTGTAAAACAAGACTTTACTTGCCTAGATGAACTGTGCTGAAGACTAAGTCATTGTGATGTGATCTGAGGTGGCAGAATTGATCTCAAAAGCTGTGCCACTATAAGAATGACCTCCCTGCATGTGAAATAACTTGACATACCCAGAGCATACTCTTAGACAGGAGCAGGGGAGATGTTCAGCCTCTAGACACAGGAAAAATGGAAAAAGGCAACGAAATAACCAATAGGACACACAAATTACATTATATGGATTTGTGAGGTTACAGAACAACTTGCAAAGCAGACATTTATAGTAAAGGTAAAACTTTTAGCTCTCCAGTACTTTTTTAAAGTGCATAAAACCAATGGATGAAGCAGTGAGCTTATGCTTATCCAACCTTGCCACGCAAGTTATATAATGAAGTCCATAAGCAAGGTAGAACTTGCTGGAAAAAGCTCTGGTTTTTTTATCAGACTAACTAGTGCAGTAAAAACCCCAACCTTTTTCACAGACAATTCCTTCTTCAGGTTCTCTTCCTAAAAACTTTCCTAAGGAAACTTGAGATCAAAATGGCTATGCAGCTCTGAATGCTCTGCACAATATCACACCCATCTATTGGATAGTTCACTCAAAAATCTCTCCAAGCCTTCTCTTCTCTATGGTCCTTTATCCATGATCAATTCTCTTTTGGCACCCCATGAAGAAGGCTTCCAAACTTCTCCTCTGCAGCAGCTTCTTCTTTTTAGTGAATTCTTGATTTAAAAACCAAGAATCTAACTAGCTGTAGCAATGCTGAGAAGCTAATGCAGTTGTTGATGCAGGTGAAATGGGAAACAACATCTGAGCCAGCCCACACCTCATTTTGCTAGGCCACATATTCCCCAAGTCTGCCCATCCTACACGTTTTGACTATAATCTCCTTATCTGCATGGCTTTTTGACAGCATGGTCAAGAAGGAGCTAACTGCAGTAAGTACAGCTGTTCTTGACGTGCTGAGTAACACTGAACTATGAGCTTCTTTTTTGGCTCTCAAGAGGCCAGTCCCAGTTACTGGCAGAACCAGACGGCAATACCTGGTGCTAGGTCAACTGCGTATCTGATCTTTGCTTTCAGTGGAAGACAACCCAACTACAAGAGAAAGAAGGGAGCATAGAAATCACACTAAATGATGAAGGCTAAGGGCTGTGATGGACACAGTGCAATCATCCTTCAATTCTGATACCACCTGCTAGGCAATTTGATCAGTGCAGGTATTCTGACTGTCCAAAAGGGCTCTTGTTTTTCCATTTCTACCTGTCAGTATAGCATGTGTTCCTCCATGGATGAAGGCTACCTCACTGCACAGACATGTTTTTGCTTCCTCCCAGTTCACAGATCCTTTATATTTCTATGGACAGGCATAAACTACATGAAGTATTTTCTACTGAGAAAAATAGTCTGGATTTAGAAAGTAAGAGTGGGGGGAGGGATGAGGAGGAAAAGCAGTCACCAGATGGGCAGTACCAGCCCATTTGGGCTCTCTCACATTTAGACTGGGATGCACAGACATGGCAGGGTAGGTAGGAAGGATTATGAGATGGCAACCCAAAATACAGAACTAAAATCTTTGGTTATTTTCCACAGTTCAGACCTAGAGCTCAAAACCATCACAGCTTCCTTTCAGCCACATGCATTTAATTCCAGCTTCCTCTTATCCACCTCAGGTTTACCTCCAAGGTCATGCCTCATCATAATCTCCTGCCTTTTGTGTAACATTAATGCTCCCCACACTTCTGCAAAAGAGGGAAGCAGTGATTTGGATTAGAGGGAAACCTGCACACCCCTATGTGTATGTACCTTACTGGTACACAAAGAAAGTTATTTAGCCATCCAAGCAGGATGTTATTATCTGGGGTTTTTTTTGCCTTGCTTCTGAAACGCTACATGCTCCTGATCAATACAGCCATGCAGGGCCAGGTAAAGGGTCAGACTGTGGGTTTTCATTGTTCCAGGAAAAGAGCCCTATGATTCCTCAGCTATTTAACATCATAAATAGCCATTAAACAGGCCTCTGTTTACCATCTGTTTGCTATTTATACCACCACCAGTGCTAGCATCTGCTACAGCATAATCACCTGTTTGCTACAGTTCCACCTCAGAGAAGGAAGGGCCAAATCTCCTAGTGACATCAGTTTGTAGAGCTCCTTACAAGGTGCACCATATTCTCTCCTACACCCACCTAGACAAAAGCGGAGGACTGAACCCAAATTATGTGTGTTCAGATGTGCTATGTTTGCACAACCTTGGCCTTTAGGTTGCACTGAGAGGAAACTGCATGAGTCCTCCACAAAACAGCTACAGGACCAGCTGCTGGCCAGAACATCCCATAGCTTTAGGTTGCTGGCACACTACCCATTTCCAGGCTACATGAGAATGGAGGTGGGAAAAACCAAAGGAAATAACTAAGATGGGACTCATGTGACTAAACAAAGGTATTAATTACACTGTACTCCTTTGTCTGCCACTGTGAAAAAAACAAGAACCCCTGAAGTGTGAGTGGAGAGAAATAAGCCTCTTTTAACTTCACTACTAAAGTAGACATCTGAAATAATGTAGACTTCTAACTCCATAAGAAATTCTCTCCTGCACTGGGAGCAGATCTGAGCCAAGAGGCTTGGCTGCAGTCACCAACATTACAGATGAACAGAATTAGGTGAATCCCACCCACCCTGCCTGGTGCATTACAGCACAGTGTATTTTAGATTACTCACTGGATGTTTCAGCACAAATATAATGTACTTCAAAGGATGGTATTTCTGATTAGGCAGATGAAGACACTAATTTCAGTCTAAGTGAAATGACCAGGGAGTCCTCTGTAATGTTATCCTCCCCTAATAATAAAAAAAGACAGCAGAGCCATAACAATTCTTCAGTATCTATCAGGTACTTTCAAAGCCCCCAGATTCAGAAGCAGATTGGGTTGATACAGAGTCACCAAAGCACCTGTGCTTTCTCTGGGTGCTTGGAGGCACCTGTCAGGGCACTGCTTCCTTCCAGGTTCTGTTCAGTTACCCCGTCCATGCATGCCAGCCCTGCTGGCTCATGCCTATAATGCAGGTGTAACACAAAGAAATTTGGCAGAAACTGTATCAGCTAACCCCAAAGGGAAGGTGGGTCTGCCTCTGAGCTCAACACAGACCTGGAACTAAAACTGTCCCTTTTGTAGCTCCTCAAAGTCCAAGCAAGCATGCCCCTCCTCCAAGGACATGCCGGTTCTGGTTTGGGTTTTGTCTTTTAATCAATTCTGCCCTTGCTGTGTGAGTTCCCATCTCTGTGATGGAGATCTCTGTGGGGCTCTGCACACTTTTATTACCAGCAGAATACGCCATTGTCACACAATCTACATTGGGATTATATTTGGTCATAATTGCCCATTTTGAATGAATTACACCACAGTGTCCTCTGTTGCCTTCCTCTCCCTGTGAGTAACTCCAGCCCTGGATTTTTCAAAACAACAAACTGTGGTTCCTTGAAGGACAACTTTTGAGAAATGGGGCAATGTGCAACCAAAACAGAGCGAGGGGAACCAAGAAACTTGGTGTTTAAACAAGAATCCTGCTGCTATCCTCAGGGAAAGGGTCCTTCCCTTCACATATCCCTATTTTCTCTTGCTCTGTCAAAATCTGAATTGACGAAAAGCAGCTGAGAGTCCTTGCCACCACGGCAATTTTTCATCACTCTGCAGGATTCAGCCCAATGTAAAGAAATCACAGGGTTTTTTTTCTTCCAGCTTCAGGCAGGTTGAAGCTCGAATACAAAAGAAAATGCAGCAAGTCTAACACAGGGAAAGGAAATGCGTATTTGTATGTCTTTGTAGCTTGTAATTAGTTTTGCAATATTTATACAATACCAAGAAAGCAATGACAGATCCCTTTCTGTAGATATAAATAAGAAATAAGAAAAAACGCATTCAGATTGAATAGAAAGGCTCCCATCTAGACATCTGGCTGATGGAAAACTGAGGATTCATTTTAAATCATAGATTTGCTGGTCACTTGTCACTCGTGGACACACTAGCAAACCTATGTCTGGCAAAGTCAGAGCTTGAGAACGTACACATTTCTCATAGAACAAATTTCCCTTCAAACAAACAAACAAACAAACCCCGGCTTTCCCATTAAAAGTCTTGAAAGCAGCACCGTATCTCCTGGTCAACTGGTTTTATGATCAATAGCTCTAGAGCATAAAATGGTTAGGTTGCTAATCCAAGTCCTTCATGGAAGAGCAGAATTAGTGCTAACATGCACTCAGGACATGTGTTCACTTCCACATACAATTTTAACACTAAGTGCTAATCAATAAGTAAGAATATTTTCAGCCTAGGGAAGCCTGCGTGTGCACCACAGCAGAGCAAGCAGCGTGGTTATGCTGCCATCAAGTGGACACACACAGCTGAACTGTAAATATCTTTCTAGAACAGTAAAGATAAAAGAATTTCAGGGCTGTACTAAAAATTTTTGGAGTTTTTTTAACACCATGCTGAAGAATGTCTGCATTCTCCAGCTGTTAAATTATTCACATGCAAATTATTTGAACAGATTTTACTATAAACTCTCCCAGGTTCTCTGGCAACCTTCAGTTGCCATAATAACATGAGAAAACTCTGTTTGTGCACTCCTCAGATATATGACTATGTTCTATTTAAATTCCCAGATTATATCAGATGTGTAGAAGCCCTAGTGGTAAAAAAAGGGATTTGGGGGCCTTTCAAATTGACAGTGAGAATGGGGCTCTAAGGAGTGCTTTTGTGATGGCACAAGAAAGATTTTTCACTATCTACAAGCTGATAGAAAACCATTAAAAAATGTGCATAAGCTCCTGGCCAGAAGTTAATTTTGGTCCAAAAGTTTAGCTCTAGTGAGCATGCTCTATTTCATCTAATTTTTGGCTTCTTTTCTTCACAGCATTTTTTTCTGGCATTCTACAGCAAAGTTTATCAAAGCTTCTGTCTTTACAGCCAATTCCCACTGAGCAAAAAGAAAAAAAAAAATGCAGCTCACTGAAACATGATGGTTCTCTTCTTAGCCTGAAAATGTTGCTTATATCACTGTTCCAATTTTTTAAAATAAATGAATTCTATACTTTTTACAATATTTATTTCTCAGATAAGATAAACTAAATAAATTTTAATTTTTGAAAAGGAAAGAATCTAATTTTTACCTTCATTCACAAAGCTATTTTCTATATATATTGCTGAAATATGAAGGATGTTTTCTAGTGCTTTTTATAACACTGTTTTTACTAAAAAAAAAAAAAAGTAAAAAATTTGGAAGTGAAGCTACAGACAATACTCCCCTCTAGGGGCCGAAACAGAATTTGCAGTGTTCCATTCAGCAGCGCTTCATTTGTAAATCACATTAGTGAAATAAAACTAATAGGTCCTCCCAAGTGAAAGACAAGCAGAATTATTAAGTCATTCCCCACAGAGAACACTGCTGTCTGTGAAATCTGTCCAGAGGACACGCTGTGTTCCTGTACTCACACAGAAGGGCTTTAATGGCACACATATACAGAAGCCTATTTATCAGATTTCCCTGGCAACACACATCCCATCAACTTCCGACCCAGACAACGTATCATCAAATGCAATATGCGAGGTGTGCATTTTTCTCTATAAGTAAACACGTGTGTCATGGAAACGCATGCCCTGACAAGTACTAAAGCTGGAAGTTTGCTCAGCTGCTCATACTTGGTATATTTGGAAGTGAAATAGGATGGAAGGTCAGCATTGGCTCGGCTGCTTTCCTCCCCTTCATTCAGGCAGCCAGATGCAAGGTTGCAAAAGCAATTCAGGCATCTCTGTCAATGACAGAGGGTCCAATCCTCCCCACACAGAATACTCCTACGTACAGTCTGGGAAGCTCGCAATTCCTCCTTGGAAACGAGGAGAATGCAGAGCTAACAGAGGGTTGTCTACACATCCCCAGATCCTGAGAACTGAGTAAGCCTGATGGGAGCTACAGGAACTGGGGCTCAAGCCTCAGCTGAAACTCAGTACTTCACAATGCACTACCACTGAGACAAGCAGCTCCCCCCAAAAAAGCCCAGTGTTATATATCTTCTCAAGAAAAGCCATCCTAGGTAACTCTGCTAGCTGTTACCTTTGTTAGGACACTCAAGGAAGCTGAAGGGGCTGGTTGCTTGCCACAGTCACCTTTGAACAGGTTGGGATGGAACCCTCAAGCCACCCTGTGGCACAGAATGGCTCTGCTTCTAAAGGAACACAGCTCCATGCATGTTACAAAAGCAGGCTCCTGACTTATGTTTAAGCAGAAAGGATAGACACTTGAAAGTTATTACTTGTAATAGTGGAGAGCAAGCTGATTTAAAAGCTTTGCACTCTATCTCTTATCACATATACTATGGTTAGTAGAAATTTTATTTCCACAGACAATATTCTAACAAACAAAAAAGTGATGTTGCGTGGTTTTTTAGGTTACAAAAGCATTCTGTTCTTTCTCTAGTGTACAAAATCATCAATCCCAAAAAACCAGGAGAAAAGGAGCTGAGTGGGATGATGAGAAAGTCTGTGTCACATCCATATTTTTCTCCAGCTGCATATGCTGAGCTTTTTCTCAGTAGGGTACCTGTGGGACCTGAAAATATTGTGCCATTTTCACCAGAGAGACATCTTAATAGAGAAACTCAGATTCAGTGATGAGCTCACCTAGGTCTAGTTCACCCAGGTCTCCCTCTGCTAGCTGTGGTGGCTTAGCTCCTCACCTCATGAATCAGGGCTTCACTGCATTTGTTTAACACTGCAAAAACCAGTGCTTGCATGGAAAATGTGCAGTCTGCCCCACAACATCATGTGAGTCCGATCTGGACTTCACTTACACAAGTAATTTACACAAACAATTAGGAATTGCCACTGCTACAGTCTCTGGAGTGGTAATTACGTAGTCCATGCAGCAGTGAGTGGTTTTAAGGCTGGCATTACTAACATTTTTTGTGAAGTTTCTGTGATAGCCATTTGGACTTTTAAGTGTGTCCTTGCATCCTCACATTTTTTGGTTTACTATTGTAGTGATCACTGATTTGGGGTTGGAAATACAGCAACACACACAGTAGAAGAGAAAATTAGGATGTTTTCCCCTTCTTTTAAACATGACTTACATCATGTCTAAGTCTTTTTAGCGCTAATGCAGTTACAACTGGGATGGTCTAAAGTTGTAAGGACATACATAAGGATACTCTGTATCTTCTTTTCCCTCCATAGGAAGGGATTTAAGACTAGGCTCAAAAAACTCAAACATATCTGAAATACCTGCAATAAAACCTTACTGCTCCAGGTCCCTGTATACAGAAGCATAACCCTCTTAAGCCTCAACAAGTCTTAACTAGGCCCATGAGCGAGCCTGGGACTCGCCCTGCCAGCGTGCAGGACTGTGTGGCTCCACAGCAGGACACAGCACCAGCTGGAGCTCAGCTTCCCACAAATGGCTGGGAGCTGCCTGCTGAGAACCCAGTCATCTCAATGCCCAAATTCAGGCCCCTGAGCTCTTTGCTGGGTGTCAGGCACCACTCTGGGCTCGTTTATGGAAAGTTCAGAATAACCCTTTGTTGCTCAGTAGGTTTTTCCTTTTATTTCTTTTTCAAGTTGTCCATATGACTATGGTCTTGGAGAAAACCCCGTTGAAGACAGAAAGCAGTCTTAATTACTAGAGGCTAATTACCTTTAATGAGCAAATTTCCATACACTGATGTGGGATTTGTCCTGAAAAGAATTTCAGACACCTAAAATCACTGATGTTATATCTTCAATCTGCATTATGCAATGATTCTTGGCAGTATACTCAAATCAGAGAGGAATATATCTCTGAAGATCTGAGACACCCATTTGCTCCTCGGTAATATAATGTCCCAGCTTTGTTTGCAGGATTGTACTTGCTAAAGCAGCTTCACAATGCTGCTAGCTTATGTCATTTATCCCTATGATCATTTGCCTTTTAGCACTATCAGTTAAATTAATTAAAAAAAAAATAACAAAAGCTCCAAGGGTTCAAGATGTACTGCCCCAGAACAAAGTCTCAGTTTCTGGTCTTGGATACTGTTTTTCTGCAGTCTGCACTACAGCTGCAAACACAAACAGTAAGAGAGAACAGATCATCTTAAAAAAGCTGAACTGAATCATCAAATCTGTTGAGAATATGCTTTCCATTTAATCAAAAGAAATAGTTAAGCACTAGCACTATTCAGAAGCTACTAATTAATCTGTACTTGAAGGCTACAATTATATTTTTCATTTTTCTAGATATTCATACAAATATGTGTGAACGACTGGTTCCTTGGCTCTACTAGGAGTGGAGAAAGTGATGCTCCCCACAAGTAATTGTAGTTATCTGGAAATCAGCATCAGGAGACATCAACCCTGGCTATTACCTCATGGTATACAGCAGAGTGCCATCATCCTCCAGGCGCAGGAGTTTGTTTGGGGTTGTCATGTTGTGAGCAATAGACTTCTTGCCATTGTGGAAAAAAGTGTCTGGGGTCCAGATCTTGCTGGCGAGCAAGTTGTTAAGAGGGAGGCGTTGCATAGGTCCTTTGAATCGCAGCCTTTCATCTTTCCAGCTTTGTCGGAAAAAAACGTCAATGGTGTATTCCTGGCAGAAAGAAACATTCGAGGTATTGCAGGATCTGAATAGAAATGATGGTTCCAAAAATTACTTTAGCAAAGTAAATACAACTGAGTTGGCAGCCACATGCTAACTTACCATTTCTGTGTCTGACACAGGACCAAAACTGGTAACATAGATGTCTGTTTTCACCTGAGTTATTCTCTCTGTAATAAACATAGGCTCTGCATCAGTAATTACTTTAAAATGCAAATACCTACTGGCAATGCTTATTTCTATTAATTTCTGAATAACTCAAAAATCCCCGAAAGACTGAAGTTAAGAGCACGCTTGAGTAAGCATTTCATCCCGGATCAAATGCAGTTGTTGACCTTTGGGAGTCCAGGCTTTGTTCTTACAAACAGAAGGAAATCAGCCCTTCAAGGGTGCATTTCCTCTGACTGACAGGTTTTGATCATAGAGACACAGAATGGTTTGGGTTGGAAGGGACTTTAAAGATTGTCTAGTTTCAACTCCTTGCCATGGGCAGGGACACCCTTGACTAGATCAGGTTTCTCAGAGCCCCATCCAACCTGGCCTTGACCACTTCTACAGATGGGGTATCCACAGCTTCTCTGAGAAACCTGTCCAACTGCCTCATACACCCTCAAGGTAAAGAATTTCTTCCTATTACCTAATCTAAATCTACCCTCTTCCACTTTAAAACCATTACCCCTCATCCTATCACTCCCCGATAAAGGGTCCTTCCCCATCTTTCCTCTAAGCCCCTTTAGGCAATGGAAGGTTTCTATAAGGTCCCCCCAGAGCCTTCTCTTCTCCAGGGTGAAGAACCCCAACTCTCTCATGTCTTCACAGGAGAGGTACTCCAGTCCTCTCACAATCTTAGTAGCCTCCTCTGGATTCGCTCCAACAGGTTCATGTCCTTCTTATGCCGGGATTCCAGAGCTGGACACAGTACTCACAAAAGCAGAGGGGAAGAATCTCCTCCCTCAACTTGCTGGCCACTCTTCTTTTGATGCATCCCAGGATGGGATTGGCTTTCTGAGCTGTCAGTTAACACTGCCAGCACTTATGCAATACCTACCACAGGATCACACAAAGCGCATCTTGGAAGGACCTACTCCCCTCTGCTGGCTTGCGGGATCTGCCTGATTCCAGACATCTATCAGAGATGTCCGAAGTTAGGTCAAATTATTTCTGCCCTCAAGTCTCTAAGTCCTTCTGGCATCTTCTCAAATCCAGGTCTAATTTAATTTAAGGACAGAAATTTCAGAAGTTCGTTATATAAGACAAAAAGCATCGAGCCCTATTTTCAAGCATCTCTGTGTAAAGTGAGAGGAAAAGGAGAGAAAGGGATGAAAGCAATGTGTTGGTCTCACAAGAGGAAGGGGTGGGGGTAGCCAGATTAAAAAAGGGCCAGGAAGAAACATAACAGATGGTTTACACATGGGTAGAAAATGAGAGAAATCTGGGGGAAAGAAAGCTGAAGGAGGGCTCAACAAGGTTAGGATGGCAACCACTATTCACATGCTATGGTTTTAAAATAGCTGCTGTAGAGGTTATCAAAAAGACATATCAATACAGATTTGCTGCACTTGTCTAAATATGGATGGTTTGGAGATCTGTTTTTAAAAGAGATATACATTACCAACATAATTTTATACAGGCTGACCAGTAAGGCAGTCTTGCAGCAAACTGCTAGCATAATGTCTTGCTCACCTTAGGAAATACCAGAAAGAAAAACCCAAACCATATTCAATTACAGAAAAAGATGTATCACAGATGCTCTCCTAAGCCAACCTCAGATGACCTGAGTGACTCAAGAACACGACTTTCAGCAATCCTTTTCTTGTGCCCCATTTGCTAGGAGACAAATCTGCTTTCTGGACTTAGTTCAGTTAATCAAACACAAGCCCCTTGTCACAGCCAAAAGCAGGTACCCATTTGAGAGGGCACCATGCAGACAATGCTCCTATCTAGCAGGGGACAAGACGTTATCCTACCTCCCAGTCCTGGGCGCAGTCTGTTGTCGTAGCCGTCCAGCAGACCATCCAAGATCCTGGTGAATATGGTGATGTTATCATTGGCCTCCTCTTTTACTGATGGTGTTGGCGTTTGTGAAAAGCTGTTTTATGCAAACAAAAGGAAACATGTCAAAAGCCATGCTGGTTTCAAGGGGCTTCAGTCTCAAGGGAACTTTGTGATGGAGCCTCCAAGGCTGTCTCCTCTCCTGCTGCTCCTGAACAGCACAGGGAGCTGCAGCCACTTATTTCATCATTACTATAAACTCATCAATAGCTCTCCCTGGAGGAGGACCCAAAGAAGGACCCACGCCATGGAGGTAAAACCATGGGATGCAGGATCAGGGGATACCTGAGCCCTCTGATCTTTGCCCGTAATGCACAGGCAGATCCCCGTCCCCTGCACTACCCCTTCCCACATCAGCCCCACCACCTCCCCAGCGCTGGCCTGGCTCCATCCATGGCAGGGAGCAAGGTCAGCTCACAGCACTGGCAGAAACTTTTACTGGTTTTCCTAAGGTTAGCTCTCAATTCCTTGGGAACTACATCAGCTGGCTGCAGAGCTGCATGAGAAGCACAGGTTTGCCTGGAGGTACACCTTCAAGTATGCCTGAAGGTGCTGTTCAATCTTTAAATGCCAAACAGCTTCTAATTTTCAAAGTTTCTATAATTTATTGCCAGAACAAAGGATGAACTGTGACCTTATTTGAGGATAACAAACTCCCACTACATTGAAAAATCCCACTGGGGTATCACTGGGGTATCTGAAAAACATACTGCTGTACAGAAAACACAGTTCTTCACTCCTCCTCTCTCTTTTGCATAAATTAGTTCTCCCTTGTAGTATGCAAATAACAGCAATGTGTAGTGGGCCTCATTCCATATCTTTTGGGCCAGATTTGTTTTTATTCCGAACTCTTTTTTATTTCATTATTTTATCCATGGCTCAGACCTAGGAAGCTGCTCACAGCACAACTAACAACTCGCATTTTTAAATCTGTTTGACTTTCATTTAAAGATGCTTAGGAGAATCCCCTGCTTATTAATGCCTTTGCTTACCTAAAGAATAGATATGGGAGATTATCCACAAGCGTGCTTCACCTGCAGCAAGCAATGAGCATGTCTTAAGACAGCTCACAGTAGGCTCTTATTCATGATTCAGCCTCTGCTGAGATCACCAGCAAATCCTCCAGCTGTGACAGGGCACACCGCCCCACCAACAACTGTTCCCTGCCTCATGCACCCTGCCAGCAGGCAGGAATAACTTACACTCAGCAACCTGAACTCGACGTGAGACAGTCATCCAGAGATTAAAATAAATAAATAAATAAAAAGAATCCATGTTTATTTGCTACCAGTCCCCAGGAAAATAAATCTGTAAATAAAGAGAGAAGCTCTCAACATCTCTCTGAACAGCTTTCCTTGCAGAATACTTGTAACATACGTGCTTGCCTTACCTAACAGAATAGGATTCATACAAAGAAAGACAAAGGGACCTCAACCTGGTTTTACCTGCATAAGGTTTCCACTAATGAGACCTCACTAACACCCCTGTAGTGCATCTGGAAGTTTTAATGACACCAGACCTAGCTCAGAATAAGCTGCTCTCAGCCATGTATCCCCTCACAGACCTGGGCACCCCCAGTCCTGCGCTCGTTCCCTTTACAGTTTGTATGCTTTTGCTGAAAGAGAAAGGGATTGCAAAGCCTCTCAGGACATGGGAGTAAGGTCGGGTCAAGGGAGCACATACATGATTCCCTGAAATACCAAAGCCCATGAAAATGCCTGCTTAAGGAGGTTTCTTATGACCTAAGTGCAGCTGGCACTGCTGCAACCCTCAGCAAGTTCCACACTGCAGAGCCTTGGGGGCCTTGGGGCCACCAAGGACCTCTGCTCGCTGCAGGTGGAGGCATAGCCACAAATCTTGCCTATTTTTCATCTCTGTGGTCAAAAGATCAAATTAATTCTGTTTTCTTTGCTGTGACCACAACATCTAGTGAACAACTGAGGCAGACAAGAAACAAGTTAGTCCAGCAGATGCAAACTGATTACAGAAACATTAGACATGTTTTCAGGCTGGACCATTCCAGAAAAAAGACTGTACACTTTTTTGTCAATTGTAATTGAAGGGATTCACCATTTAAAAGTGAATATTCACAAGTAGCAGCCTAACAAAGGTAAACAGGAGACAGAACTTAAGAGACTTTCTTTAAATGCAGCAACCACAATGAATGCTTTTATAAAATCCTAGTATAAAGCATGAAAATCCAGTACACCTAGAATACTATTTTCGACTCTTCTCATCTATTTTATCTTTTCTTTTTCATAAGAAAGAGATATGCATCATGCTGTCTGCCTGCTACACCGCATCAACGTAGGAACCCATTTTCATTTTCCACTGCATCTGACAAAGAAGCAGAGAGATCAAACTTCATTTTATTCCTACAAGTTTCATGAGAAGCTGTGACTAGACAAGGGGAGAGCAATCTAAATTAGTGCCTCATTAAGTAAAAATGTGAGGTTAGCAGTCATCTATTCCCTCTGGCTCTCTGACTGGGCCACTCAGTATGTATGTAGCTCACAAACAGCCTCAGCAAGACCAGCCCCGCTCCTCTCTGACAATTAAGAGATATGGAGGAGACTTGCAGGGTCATTATGAAAGATCTTGGGAGAAAAGGACAGTGCAGGTAAAATGTAGGTGTTGCAATGGGAGATGGGAACAAGGGATATGAAATGCAGAGCTGGGATTATTGCAAAGATGCAGTGCTGGGGGCAAAGGACACAAAGCTTCACGAGTTTCTCTGCTCTTGAAAAAGCTTGTTATTTTTAGTGCTTATGGCTGAATTCAAAGGCAATTGAACTCTGAGGGAGGATTTCCATTGAACTATTTTTGTGGGGATGGGACAAATTCTCAGAACTGCTCCTCTGAATCTAACAAGAGTAATTGATGCTACTTCCTTCTATCTCAGCTATGTGCGTCCTTCACAGGAATAGTACACACACCCCATACACTGAAATACTTTTATTTCTTCACAAAAAAAGCTAATTAATAGAGGAAAAAGATGGAGAAACAACTATGGTGAAGACTAGTAAAAAGTCTGCACTTCTGCAAAACTGCAATCCAATTTAGATTTGGCAGATCACTTCACCCAAAAAAGAAGGCATCTGATTCTGAATTTCAGTGAAATGCCAGTATTATGTGAAGTTGCATTTGTAAATGGATTGCTGTTTGCTCTTATATAAGTGTGACTTTTTCTGTCTTAACAGAAAGTTAGCATGTAATTTCTGTTATTGAGATTGCTGGTGAAATGCATGTTCTGGAGTAAGGGCTGAGATTGTCATGACATGTAAAAGGACATGTAAACTCTACTTGCAAAGTTACATGCATACATTAGATACCATATAGCTCAATGAATAGACAGAAATAGGTGCTACCTGCCCTAAACTAATTATTTCCACACAGCTAAGGATTAGGCTTTATCAACATATTAGTAGGTAAGCACATTATTGCCTCTCTGCAGTGAAAAATGTTTTTATAGCAGAAATTTTCAGTTCGGGATAAAAATAAACCTATAAAAGAATCTTAGGGAAATGCTAAGAAAATTCAGAGATAATTGCATTTAAAGCTCATTACTGAACATAAACTAAACCAACCAGGAATACTTCTCATCACATTTATTTAATATTGCAAATTTAGGGTAACTGAAAAAATCAGAAGCCACAGAAGAGGCCCATCAGTGTAAAATGTAATAACTCTCTAAAGATGCTCAGCTACCCCTTCTGATGACTTCATAACTTACCACTTTAAACATCGTCTTTTTTGCCATCTAGTCAGAATCATGGTAGGTACTACTCACTGCTTAGCTGTAATAAGAGGAAAAAGTATGGCTGATAATGATTTTCCCAAAACTTCTTTAAAAAGAAAAGGTAAGAATTTCTGAAAAAATAGCTGAAGAGTATTTTACTACTGAAAGATATATTTTACTCTCTCTTTTAAGAGTAGTGTTTCCAATAACTTGCTTCAATAGGATTGCAATTCTATCTGAACTTCAGACAAATTAACAGTTTGTGGAAGACAGTGGAGAACGCAAACTTTTGGATAAAGCCAGCTGGCCAGACATCAAAGGAAATAGATTTACTTTTCTAAGTTAGCTTTTTGCCACCCCTTCTGTATGGATTCTTGAGATCTAAAAATGTTGATTTTGTGAATTTGTGCACTGAAAACTCAATTCTTTCACATCGGATTAGAACAGAAGACTGATTAAAATGATGAAATTTTAAAACTATTCTCAGATTCTTAAAAAATAATTTAATTCTTTTGTTTAGCAAGAGCAGTGTTTTACTACTTCAGGAAGGAGCAATTTGTGAGCAGCGCAGTGAAAGCCTGTTTTTCACAGGGTGACATCTTACAGTCCTCCCCATCTCCCCACATCCTGATTCCCCTTTCAATGTCCTGAACGGCTTCCAGGGTCATTAAACACCTCCCAGCACTCTCAGCTCCGCAGGTCACTGACCTGCAGCTTCACTGGGAGGCACTGCATGCCAGGGCTTCTCCTGCACCAAGCAGAGCTGGATGGCCTGAGGGACACTCCTGCTCTTTGGCCAGCTGGCAGGCCAGAGATGCTGAAGCCGTTCAGCTGGTCGGCTGAACAGGACTGACTGATACCTGTCTGCCCCCTGCACGCAGTTCTAGATAGCAATTTAGCTTTCCAGTTATTAAAATTGTCTAAAGGGTTCAAAAAGCTATCTGGAGATATGAAGAATGAAAGGAAGACAAAATAAAAAAATAAACAGACAAGCATGACTGCATAAGGATACAATAATTCTTACAAAATTAGTCTTTAAAAATATGAGGAAGAACTCCCAAGCATCACAAGTACTTGAAATGAGGTATCCCAGCAGAACGAACTGCTTAGGGCTGCAGAGACTAACTTGAAATAACAGCCTGAAGGAGAGGTATGTTTTGCCTAAATAGCAGGATTATGGTCTTAGTAATAATGGCTGTGAGCTGGAGAAGAAGTATGTGAAAATACAGACACACCATGGACTGGATTCTTCTGAGTGTACAGAGAAGTGCTGCGTTGGCTACACTTAATTGGGATCTTCTGTTCTCCGTGTTTCTGCTATTATAAATATTATTAGCAGATGGCAACTATACTGTGGGTACATGAACAACGTCCATCCCTGTTGGTTCTGGCTCTTAGACAGATTTCTGAAATTGCACATCCAAAACGCAAACACACCAGGACTGTGCATCACCAGTGTGACCCCATGGACAGCCTGGGACTGGCCAGCTTGGGGCCAACCATGGGCTACCTTATCTCAGGGAGATCTGTGTGTGAGCAGCCAGGTAGTGGCAGCAACCCTCACAGGGCTGCCACTACCTGGGCACCCTGAGGGCTCACAAGCAGTGTTTCATCTCACCTGAAAATACTCTTCATGGTTTTATTTTACTTTTAATCATCCTCTAGCTTTATTGTTAATGTTTACTTTTGAGATAATTGTGAGATAACTTGAAATGCTTAAGTAAAACACCTTAACTTGTTGGAGCATTATACAACTCAAGGCTGAATTCAAACAGGCTAGAAAAAGCTTTGATTCGTGCTGGACCATTTCTGCAGAAGAAGATTCATAAAACTGTTATACCAAAAACAGGATGGGGGGGAGTTCAAAACCTCTTCTCAGTTCATCTATATCTTTGCATTTTAATTCAGTGATTTTTTTTTTAGATAGCTGCTACCAATTATGTCTACAGTCCTCCTCTACTGCCTACTAATGTGGATAATTCTCGATAGTCATTACACATTTATGTTTAACATTAATCACAGTCTTTTGCTGAGATTTCTCAAGTAGCCTAGTAGATTGAGATACATAATTTCTGTTTATGTTATCAGGCATTGTGCATCAAAATCCCCCAAGGTGGCTTTGGCTATGTCAGCAAAAACCGTATTTATGATTTAATATAAATATGGAATGACTATGGAGAACTGTAGAAAAATATCTGGATTCATCTGTAATGTCCTACAGTATTTTGATTTTTAATTTGTGCTCCTTTGACCAATCACTTTTATCTAGCACATTGCAAAACTCACTGCAATATAGCAGGGCAGTGGAAACATGGATGAAGCTAATAAAGAAGAATCTGGTAGCAACAGCAAGTGTTATCAGTATTAGATTCCTGCAGTTAATACAGCAGCCTACATGTTAATTGTACTCCTCCGTCCTGAAGAGTCAGTCCCAAAGCACTTAGCAAATTACACTCTGAAACTGCTTCTGCCTCTGAAGCAGAAGCGCTGGAGCATCCTCCGTCTTTCGAGCCGGGTCAAAATTCAGCCCTAAGGCAGTGTGTGAATGGTGCAGTGAATTGGAGCTGCTTATCTCTGCAGGCCTGGACTAAAATTACTAGATCAGAAGNGATGATCTCAGTGCACAGAAGCTTTTTTACTAACTTGCAGAAAACAAGTGTCCTAGTTTCCTCTAACTGTCCTATTCTGGATATCTGCCAGGTTACAGGTCACACTGATTTCTACCTGGGACTTTGATTCAGTATCTGCTCTGGAGTCAAAAAGGAGTTAAACCATCTGGGTTTTGGGTTGTTTGGTTTTGGGGTTTTTTGCATCCTGGTCTATCTATTCTTCTGTTAGAGGAGATACACACTTAAAAGACCCACACACCAAGCAGGTCATACTCAACTTTTGCAATATGCTGCCTTCTGCAGGGATGACGAACAACCAAGAAGTTGTTATAGTCACCAAGATTTTCTCAATGTGGAAATACTTTGTCAAACTACAATAATGTAAAGACAAGTTTAAAGCAAATGCCACTCTGCCCTCTTCAATTCTGTCACAAGATCCTGGGACACTTTTGCTTTAGACCATGGTGAAAGAAGGACCAGGTTTTTCCAAGGTGAATGGATGAGTGTGCAGCTCTTTGCATCCTTTGCAGAGTGCAGTCCTTCAACTGCTCATAGAAACCTCTGAGGTCACAGGCTTCCTCCTACCTGCACGGGACACGTGCTGGATACCAGGCTAAGCTCTGCTTACAGCATAGACATCACCACTCAAAGTTTGGTCTTTCTCCTAGTTCCAATCTGGAACAAATCCGTTTGCTTGAAATCAGAAACTGATTTGCATCTCCATTTTGTATCTTCTTATAGCAAGGAATTGATGGGTGCGCTTGTGAATCAGCATGTTGGGAGGATTCATTTTTTTCTGGTGAAATCATAAATAATTGTTCTCCTCCACAAAGAAGAAGCAACCTACGTTTCCCAAGCACTTGCAAAATGCTTTTTCCAGGTTCCATTGTATAGCTCATATTCAGAAAGTTCTTAAGATCTCTGGGTATAAGACAAACATAAATAGAGGGTTTCTGACTTTATTTTTCATTTTCTGAGACAGCTGGAGCATCTCTTTGATACAATTTTCAGAACATCACTGTCAGGAAAGCATCCAAAGCAAAAATAAGGAAACGGGATTCCTTTCTATATGCTTCAGGGAAATATGACTTCTAATTATTGTAACAAGTTTCCAACTCGGACATCCTTCTAAGCATCACTATCTTAGGTCACTCAGGAGGAAAGCCTGTACCAGCTAGTAACATGCATCAAGTCACACTATCACAGTTTTGAGGGTTTTTTTTGCACTTCTGCCTATAACCAGCACCCATCAGGTGAGAGAAAAGGTGCAAGATCCTGACATCACAGACACAGGGGCAGAGGGGATCACAGCCCCCGGCTGTTCTAAACCCAGGTCAGAGCACTCAGCAGCGTAGGCCTGGTCTGAGCTCCTTGTGCCCCACAAGCCTTTCCCTGTACCACCATAGCAGGCATAAAGAACTGACACAAGAGAGAAAATCTGAACAGGAGAGCAAACCACTCCCTTCCTCCCGACACCTGCACCGTAAGACGAAACGCAAAACCCGCTTGTTTTGTTCAGCTGCTCTGTACCACACAGAGCCAAGGTTTCTCATCTCCTTAAAAAAGCCACAGCAGAAATTCAAATGCAACTGGCAACTCACCCGAAGTGGCTGGCTAAACTCATGGAAACGCAGAAGAAGAAGAAGTTTTTGATCATGATAAAGTCAGAGACCATCCCATTGTCCATTCCAGAGGAGAAGAGAAATGCAGGTGGTTGCTTTGGTGAAGGTGCAGCTGATCACTTTGTTCTTACACTGCAACAATACAAAAAATTGATAAATTATTGCATGGACAGAGAGCAGGATAGCGGAGTTCAGCTAACACCGCATCTTTTGCTATCTGCATTTTTCACAAACTTTGCTAGGCTTATGTAAACATCAGCTGTTTATGTAAAATTGTGTATCTTCAAGGACATGTTTTACCTTCTGCTGTCAGCAAACTGCAAAACAGGAAAAATTCTTTGTGGCCCAGCTTTTCCCAATATTCATCTGTGGTACAAGTAACTAAAAAAATAGCCATCATTTTCCAAATGCCAATTTCAACCCTTTACCTATTTCAACAACTTCCACATGCCTGCAAACCCAGGGCTGTGTGCAGCCTCCGCATCCTTTCCTTCCATCGCAATTTTTTCCCATTAAATACCCGGCTTCCCTTTCCAAAATCCCAGTTGAAATGCCAAGAAACACCTACTGCTTCTTGGAATTCATGCTGCTGATGCACGGCTTAGCAAAAGGAGG
>VYZP01027231.1:46427-75731 GCA_013400635.1 Hypocryptadius cinnamomeus
CGGCCGGGAGCGCGGGGCGGTGTGCGGGGCGCGCCCGGCCCTCGGGCACCCGCGGGGATCTCCCGGCAAGGGGACCCGTCGCAGCCCCGGGAGGCTTCAGCTGCTTCCCGAGCTCCCCGCACTGGTCTCCCTCGAGCAGCCCCCACGGAGCGCCCCCGGGGCAGGGTCCCGGGCGATCCCGGCCGGCACCGACTGTCCTCGGGGAGAGGGAGCCCCTGCCACAGCCCGAGCGTGCAGGTGTCGTGTGACCGTGGGGCAGGGACACCCAGCACGGCCCAGGCTTGCCGGTGTATAGGCTCGTTGCACCACACGTGTATTAGCGTATATATGTATAAACACACCCCTACATACCCAGATCTTACCTATTCCTCTTCCAGTGGACCTGACCTAAACCATCATAGCTCTTAAATGCTGAAGTGGTCGGTTTATATCCACAACATGAAGTCTCTTTTTACATCCTCAGTGTTAGACATCCATAGTTTATATATCAGTATTGTATATTCCACAAGACCTGCAATAACTTCGAGGCTTCCTTGTGATTGTGTGTGGTGCTATTCCTGAAAAATGGATGCATTGTTTCACAGCTTCAATGAATCACAGGAGAATCACACTCGCTATATGTTCAAGCCACATATATAATGTACTGTTTGCAGGTTCATTTTGAACTACATGAAAGATGAAATGAGCTGTATAGTCCCAGTTCCTGGGGATTCCTTGAGATGAATGCAACGTTTTGCAGCATGTGCATCTTACACGTGATAATATATTATTTCAGTATACACTGCTGTGACTGTATTTCAAAGTAACACTCCAAACTCAGTTATTAAATTATCAGATCTAATGAGGTAGTGCATGTCTTTCAGGCAACGTTATGGATCAATGAAGCACTTGTTTTTTTCCTATACCCATATAAAAGCTCTATGGAATTAATTTCTCCACTGAAATCAATATTGGTTCTGTAGTTCATTGCCACGGAGGGTGCTGCTCTATGTGTGCCTAGTTCACAGTCTGCACTGTCTGAGTTAAAAAATGGTCCTTAGAAATTTCAGTTTACTTTTTTCCCACCTAATGAAACCAGAAATGTTGCACCAGGGAGAATTTTCTATGCAAGCATTGAATCATTTTCCTAGTATCAATCGAGTAGGATTTTTCTCGGACAGTTCTTTGTAATTCCTCTCTTCAACATTCCCTTGAGACTCATCAGAGATTGGATTAGATGATTTTTAAAGGTCCCTTTCAACCCAAACCAGTCTCTGGTTCAGTGGCTCTATATCTGGTGCTTAGCTGTGTTCGTTTTACAGCAACAATTTATGATCTTGAATGCAGAGCCAATGACATACGTTGTTCCTCGTTGTTCCTTAGTGACTTCAATAAATATGAAGTTGTGAATGAATGTTGCTATCAGAACAGCTTTCCCAGTGCTTAAAAATATCTGAGTTAAGTAGTATGAAGCGCCAGTAGTTTCTCATTATAATGTTCATGCCTAGGAGTGTTTAAATCACATTTTTTACAGTGCTTTGATTTATAGTACAAGCTATTTATATNCCGGCGGGGCGCGAACCGGGCTGGGCAAACGCCGATTGCGCGGGTTGGCGGGCTGCATCCCGGCGGGACAGTGGCTTTGGCCTGTGATCGCGGTTATTGCCAGCAATAGGGGGTCGCTGCTATGAAGGCAACGGTATTGTGCGTCCTCCACTGCGTGTTTCTCCAGGCACTCCCTTGTGATTCACACGCCCTGTTTGGATCTTCAGCCTCCTTGTCATGTTTTAAAGGATACCTTGAATTTAGTATGTGAATCAAATGCATTCTGTTGGAGTCAGGGAAATGTCTTGTTTAGTTGATTGTTCTGTGTGCTGGTGTAGCAAAATACCAACATGGCCATTCCCTACAGTGATTTTCTTTCAAATTTGGGAGAAGTTTGCATGGTACCTCTCTTGACAGTTCTCCATCCTGTTTCACTAAGTAATGTTGCTTATTTGCAGTGATGACTGCATTTGAGGTCAATCAGCCTCTACATGGGACTGGTACAATAATGCAGGCAAATTGGGTTGCACTATTGGGTGATTTATACCATGGCACATGCTTCAGAGCTCACTGGGAAACACACACCAACTTCTTATTGTGTTTGAAAATGGCCTGTTTTGCCAGTAGCCAAAGGTGCCTCTGTAACTGATCAAGTCATGCCTTCTTCCAGGAGAGTTACAGAAAGGTCATGAAGTTGTGTGGAGGTGTGACATGCTGTGGGAATTGGGGTGAGTAGGCTCTTCAGAGGCATTCCCTCTACCAAAACAATTCAATTCCATCATCTGGGTAGGGAGGACTGCCTGTTCTCTTGAAATCTTTTACCTTTGGCCTCTTAGCTAAGATTCCATAAAAGGCAGCACTTGGAACAGTGACTTTCGTGATACAAATCCTTTTCCAATAGAGAGCAGTCTGAATTCCTCAGTCATTGAAGGATCCCCTAATCATCAGCTAATACAGACTCAGTGACTCTCAATGCAGAGACTGGATATGAGCAAAGAGTGAAAGTCTGGTTTTCACTCCCTTCTTTACTGGTGTCTCTAAAGACTGCAGTCAAGGCTCTGATGAGCCCAGGTAAGACACACCCGGATTTCCCCAGTATGAAAGAGACATGCACATGATGGAGAAAGTTGAGCAAAGGACCAAGAAGATTATTAAAGGACTGGAGTGTCTCTCCTATGAAGGTGAGGCAGAGAGAGCTGGGGTTGTCCAGGCAGGAGAAAAAAATGCTAAGTGGGATACTTATCCATGGATGTAAATACCTGAGGGCAGGGAGCTGAAGAAGAGGGAGACAGGTTTTGCTTAGTGCTACTGACTGACAGTAAGTCCTATGAGGAGGGAGCTGGGGTTCTTTAGCCCGGAGGAGGGAGACCTTATTGCTCTCTACAACTACCTGAAAGGAGGCTGTAGCCAAGCAGGGGTCGGCCTCTTCTCCCAAGCAGCCAACAAAAGGATGAGAGGAAATGGCTTCAAGCTGCACCAGGAAAAGTTCAGGTTGGACATCAGGAAGAATTTCTTCACAGAAAGAGTTGTTAAGTATTGGAATGAGCTTCTTAGGGAAGTGGTGGAGTCACTATCCCTAGGGGTGTTCAAGAAACAACTGGATGTGGCATTTAGTGCCATGGTCTAATTGACAAGGTGGTGATCAGTCAAAGGTTGGACTTGATGATCTTGGAGGTCTTTTCCAACCTAAATGATTCTGTGACAGGAAAAGGTACAACAGTCACAAATTAAAAGACATGACATTCTGTATGAACACAAGAAAACACATTTTTACTTTAAGGGTGGTAAAACATAGGTTGCCTAAAGAAGTTGTGAAGTCTCTGTCTGTGGAGACAAAATTTGAAGGTAAATGATCCTGGGAAACCCACTGTAACTGACCCTGTTTGAGCAGGAGGTGGGCCTCAGTAATCTCCAGAGGCACCTCCAGCCTCAGCCATCCTGTGATCCTGTAAAGTATGAAAACTGTGCCATCCTGCAAAAGTCTCTCCTACTTTCTCCAAACCATTTCACAACCATTTCACAGCTGCGTCTGGTAGAGGAATGATGAAAACAACCTTGCTGATGTGAGAGGTATTAGAGTCAGATAGACTCTGAAGCATTTGATGTATTTCTGAATGATAAGGAGGGATATTGATAGCCTTTTTTCTCTCCTGTAATGCCATGGACACCATAAAACATGACCAATTTGCACCGTTTCACTTGTCTGCTGGGCCGTGCTGCAGAGAGGGCTGCTTTCAGGACCTGGTGTCTTGGTGGTTTGATGGTTGTTGCATCCCAGTGGCAATAGGGAACTACTTACCTGAGTTTTGTGAAAAGTGGCTGGGGGCAGGGTAACACAGGGGAGGATTGCTCAGAGATAGAATTGGTCCCTTTATGTGTAGCACAGAAGACATCAGCGGTGCCATTGGGAGAGAGAAGCAGATGCCCACCTGCAGTGTTCCAGCAAAATTCCAGCTGGTTGTGAGAAGTAACACCTTTAACAAGCAACACTGATACTTCTGTGTGCTATTTGTTGTGATTCTCAAATCTGCAGGTTCAAAGGTTCATCTGAATCTAATCCTGAGCAGGGCACTTTCTGCATGGATTCAGTTTAGGAATGAATGAAAGGCTGCATTTTTTCTTTGGCACTTCATCCTGTCTGCTGTGGGCAACCTTCAGACCATTTCCACATAATAGACTAACAGCTGAGCAAATGTTCAGGGTGTGCCTGAATATTGTTGTTGTGAATTTATGCAATGTCCTAAGATTCACTGTTTCTGAAAACCACTCAGGTACCTTTCAGAGGTCCTTACTCCAAGACTAGAACCCCGGGTGCTGGCAGCCTTATTTCTGAAAAATGTCTGTCAAGAAATGTAATGACTTTGTATTAGAGACTATTTGTATTAGAGACTTTGCCCCATTAGACAAGCAAAATATTTCCTCGAGATACCTCCCACACCCAAAGGAATGGAGAACGTTTCCAACATTTTTCAGCCCATTTTAGGGTTTTAATGCTCTAACCCTTGGATTAGTGCATTAAAGCAAAGATTGTTACTTAAAGTGACACCCCTGTCTTTCTGCAGCCGTGTAAAAGTTCCACCTTTTTCTCCAAACCCATGTAGGTGTTTGACTCCTTACAGCTCCCTTGTCCCTTACCCATTCTCTGCTCCCTACAGGTTAACCCAGCTGTGGGGCTGATGGTGGGTTTCATCAACCCTGACACTGCCCTTGCAGTGCATTTGCAGGGATATGTTGCTCACAGGCAGGTTTTGATCATTTGTTTTATATCCGTTCAGCTTGCCACTGAGATAGCCCTTTTTGCCTCTGCCTTGGAAAAGAGGGAATTTCCTCCACAGCAGTGGATAGCAATGAAAACTCAGAGTGAAGGGTCAAACCTCCTACAAATATTTTTCCTGTGGAAGAATTCTGCTTTTATTTATATCCTTACTAGGTTCAGATGTGAAATCTGCTCCCTGTTCCAGCAGCCTACCAAAGTCTGCCCTTGAAACACAAATAATGAAAGCCAAAGGGATTTACAACACATTCTGGTTCATGGTCTTAGATTTGGGAGGCAGAGGAGCTACCTAACAAAAAGCCCTCCTGCATCACAAAGTCCACAAATTTCTTTAGTACTATAAACTGTGACTTTCTGTTTTGCTTTCCTCTTGTGTTGTAAGAATACAGGCTCTTTTTTCTGGGTATACTTAAACTGCAGCAAGTCACCTCTTCCATGAATGTTATATCCCATAAACAAGAACCTGCTGTTATCTCACCTTGAATCTTCCCCTGGTTTCTTCTCTTGTTGGCACTGTGCTTTTAGCAGAGATAAGCTTGTGGACACAAGATTTTTGCACACAAGTGAGCATCAACTCAGAAAACCTGTGAACTGGAACTTTATGACCCTATTATATGTAAAATAACTTTAGTTAATTTTTTCAAAATGGTTAAATTTACTGGTTAGTATTTTAGCTCGGTAGAGTAGCAGTTATATCTATATCTGAAAAATAATGGGTCATTAAGGTAGCATTGTACATAATCTTTAAGGCCTCAGCCTCGAGATTTGTGTGCAAATTTACTGTAAGGTGCTGCATGGTGCACTCCTTGTGAGGATAGAGCATGCCTTTAATGAAACAGTGGAGGAAAAACTCATCTAATTAAGAAAGTACGTTGTGGCGAATAACCACACAATTCAGCTTCATACATATGATTCCTAAAGAAATCTTAATCAGGCTGAGACTGGAGCATGTGAGCTCTGCATCAATATTCAAGGCTTTATGCATATGCTACTGTACATGTAATTCCTTCATAAGAGGAAGAAGAGAACAAATCTTAGAAGGAACAACACAGTAACTCATTGAACTAAGAGGAACAGATCAATGTCAATAAATTCTTTATTAAGCATATATTCAAATATTCATAATGTATGGAAAGTGAGTGTATTAATGGACAATAGAGGACTATAGTAAAATAATGTACTTACTGATGTTAAGGTAAGAACAGAGTATATGAAGTTTAGAAATTGGTTAAATACAGCCAAGAGAAATCAAATTCTATTTGACATTCAGAGTAAATCTGTGAGTCCTATTATACATACATATGCATGTATCTCTCTCTGTCGCATATTTAGGTTATAAGATCTACATATTTATGTCTATTGATACATGTATGTACACATCAAGTGTCAGCTGCTGGGTTTTGGCTGTGTAAATACTAGGATAAGACTGGATTAGCATGTTTTAAGTTGTTGTGATGAACCCAGGTCTTTTTTTGGCTGCTGTAGTTTCCGTATTTACTGCATTTCCCTGTGTTGTTTATATGTGTGCTGGGCATCCTGACAGAACTCATTATTTCTGTTTCTGATCAATAAAGGTAACTGTCAAAGATGCCAACAAATATTAGTATCCACTTTTGTAAAATTTCAGATAAGCTTTCAAGTCACCCTGTTCATGATTCATTACAATAATTAGCTGCTGCTACAGGAAAATACATTAATGCATACCATTTGGAAAGCTGTAGACACTACTTACATTTATTTTAGGATTTGCAATATACTGATTTTCAGGCTGAATTTATTGGCAAAGGTTAGGTGGAAATAAATGTTCTCAGCAGTTCCGAATCCCATTAAATGTGACTTCTGTTGTGTAGATTCAAGTACTATAATTAATAAAATTTCAAGAAAAATGAGTTTTTAAATTGTTTTATCTAGAATTAGCTTTTACTGAAATTGAACAGAGCTGGTTTAAAAAAAAAAAAAAAAAGGAAATTACCTGACAGTGCCTTGTTTTGGAAAAGATATTGATTATTTCAAGATATTTACAGGATGTTAAATATTAATGATTGAACTATAGCAACCATTAAAATCACCAATGCAGGTGATGCCAGTCCTGCAGCTTTGTAGGAAAATATTTTATCAGTTCCAGTGCAGTAAAATTCAGAAAGATAAAAATAGTAGCATATATCAGTCAATAAGCCAGATTTTCATGCAGTATAAATTGGCTAAGTAAAGGGCAGCAGAACTACACTCATACATCAGCTGAGGTTATGCCTGGAGTGTGACCCAGTAATTATGACTCAGTCAATGAGAGTTTGTTTGAATCTGAAGAATGAGATTTGGCACAAATATTAAAGAGGGGAATTTTTTTTCATTTTATCGCAAACTTATTCAATGAAAAATGCAGGTGGCTTGCTCACAAAACAACTGCAGTGCAGCCTCAAATTTGCCAATTTGTATTAGTCAATGGAAAAAAGTAGATTAAAACAGCAGAGTTAATAAGCATTTTGGTATTAATATTTCTGAAAACATCAGTGGGATGGAATAGGAGGCTATAATTGCAGAAAAACTTAAGTACAGCTGTGAGGAGCCATCATATAACCCATGCTTTAGATGATCACTTGTGCTGTGAGAAAGTAAAATTAATTCTTTGCTGTGGGCAGACATTTTCTTTTGGGGCATTGGGAATTTTTTTATGGATTTTCCTTGTTCTCTCCTCTTAGACTGTTCCAGTTTTATGGAGGTGATTGAGTGTTTGACATATTTAGGAAGTAGCAGATTCAATTTCATTCCTAGGTGCAGAGTGTTTTTCTTGACAGCTTGTGCTGTCGTTTTTGAAGGAAGGAACCAGGCATATGAACTGGAGGGACAGGGCTTCATATCTATTGTGCCTGGTCCTTCTTTAAAGTCCACAACAACTCTACTGGCTGCATATTTTTGAGAAAGAAGACTGCTTGGTTAAGTAAGAAACACTGGAGTTATCACTATGCCTTTCACCTTCAGGAGCTGAAAACTAGTGGATTAGTTTGGGGCTGTATACTTTGAATGGATCACAGACTGCTAGTCAATTGTCTGCAAAAAACTTTACCTGCTTGTCTCAACAGATCACTTGTGGATGCAAGGAGCTAACACCTATGTTAATTTTAGCAGCCAAAAATTGGGAATGGTCAATGAGCACAGCATCTCAGTTGCACAGAAGAGGATCAAAAGAGTATCTTCAAAGAGAAAATAGTGACTTAAATAAATCATGACCACTAGAGTGATTGCAGTTTGATCTACTGGTGTTTTCCCAGTTTACTAAAAAGAACAAAACAAGAGCCATCAAATGTTAATCAGATGCATTTTGTGTGGAGAGTGCTGTGGCAGCATCCTGGGTATGTACAAGACAGCAGGAGGGAATGGGTTTCAGGTGAAGAATCCAAGAAAAGGGAAATTAGAGCTGTGTCATGTTTCTTTTAACACACTCTGGTTGGATCTGTCCTTATCTCAGCCCTTTGTGCCTCACACTGGGTTTCAAAAAAGCCTGTCATGATTTAAGTCCCCTTCCCAAACCCTCCGTTCAGGGTAACTCCCCCGTTTATATGCCAGGCATGACATTGTGTGGTACGGAATATCCCTTTGTTCAGTTTGGGCCATCTGTCTCAGCTATGCCTCCTTCCAGTTTCTTTTGTGTACTTCCTCACTGGCAGAGCATGAGACAAGGAAAATGCCCCTGACTTAGGATATAAACAACAAAAAACCAACACATCAGTGTGCTATCAATATCATTCTCATTCCAAATACAAAATACAGCACTGTAACAGTTGCTGAGAAGAAATTAATTCTACTTTTGCTGAATCAGGAGAGCCTGCCAGTTAGCTTTTCACTCTTTACTGTGTTTCACCATGAAATGCCATTTTTTTGAAATCAGATTAGGGTGCTTTTTGAGTTCCAGCATCTACATCATGGAAAAGAAAATTACCCACCCTGGAACCACCAGCAGCCTGGTAGCTAAGGCATTCACCTAGGCATGGGTGAGCACTTTTGTAAGCACTGGACTGAAGTATTAGTCTCAATGTGAAGACAACTCCAAAATTTTGGCAGCTGACCTTTAACTGTATGTCTTATTTTATGGGTGACCAGCTTGGAGTGCCCAAGGCTTATGGAGCACTTGAAATGGTAGACAAAGTTGGTGAGAGCCATGGTTTCTCAGCACTTCAGACTGCAAGGCAGTGCAATCTCCAGTAAAGTGCACAGGGTTGCAAGCCATGAATTTTAATCCTTGCTCTGCCACTAATTCACTGTGTAGCTCCAGGCGAGTCCCTATCTCTTCAGCTGTAAAATGGGAATAATAATAATGGTTTCCTATCTTTCAGCAGCGATAAATTCATCTGTGTTCTTGAGGCATGCAAATACTACAGTGATGAGTGGCCCAGAAAAGACCATGAAAAAATGAATAATTCTGTATTTACAGCAGGCTTTGGGTGTGCAGTAAATAAGGCACTGTTAACTGGCTGGTGAAGATTACTTTTCTAAGTAGCTGTTTATTCAGTAGGTACTGTGTAATCAGTACCCACTTATCCTGTGTAATGAATGATAAAGGGTCCCTTGGGGGGAAAAAGGGAGGTAAAGACAGATTTCAAGAAAATCTTAATGCTGATTTACAGGAAAGTACAGTTGGGATTTTATCATCCATTTAGGTTCTAGTGTTCTCCAACTTTAAAGGTCTTGATTTTGGCAGACATCATAATGTTCTTCTGAGGCAATTGTCTTCCGTGCAGGCCCATATTTAGGTGTAGTAACCTTCCCCCTGCCATAAGACCGAAGGGATGCTTTACTCAAAAAATAACATTGTGACTATGCACATGTATCATTCTTCATGTGCAATTATTTCTGTCTGAAAAACATGTTATATTTTTTAATGGCTGTTTTGATCACACCATTATATTCCCATTCCTATATTGCATTTTTCTGAGTTCTCAGATTAGTTTCAAGGTAGGTGACCTGCACAATACAGTGCCTTTCTCTTTGTACACAAATAAAATTCCCCTAAAGGGCTCCTCTCTTAACAAATAAATTTCTGCCGTTGCAAGTAGCAAGAAAAACAATGAAGGCCACTGTACACAGTGGAATGCTAACACTTGAAACTTTGTTAGAGTAGTCTGAGCATGTTTATCCTGCAGTTTAACTGCTTATTAAACCATTGCTATCACATCTGTTAAAAGCATGTGCAGTCCTCAAAACAAGCAGCCAAATGTCCATTTACAATTACATTGCTCAGAGATCTGTATTATCATTCTGGCTGGGTAGATGAGGGGAAAGAAGTGCCTGTTGTCTCCCTTATCTTCAGCAAGGCTTTTGGAGTTGTCTCCCATAAGATCCTCACAGGTAAGCTCAGGAAGTGTGGGTTAGGCGAGTGCCCAGTGAGAGTGAGCACACAGTGGGAGGAGCTCACAGATTGAGAGGGATGCATGAGGGATGGAGCTCAGAGGGCTGTGACCAGTGACACAGAGTCTATTTGTGGACCTGCAGCAAGCAGTGTTCCCCAGAGGTCAGCACTGGGACCATTCTCATTCAACTTATTCATCAGTGACCTGGATGAAAGGATGGAGCATGCCCTCAGCAAGTTTGCTGATGGTACAAGATGGGAAGGAATGGCTGACACACCAGAAAGCTCTGCTGCCAGTCAGTGAGACTTGGGCAAGCTGGAGAGTTGGGCAGAGAGGAACCTAATGAAGTCCAAGAAAGGCAAATGCAGGGTCCTGTACTTGGGGAAGAACAGCCCTGATCTGCAGCACAGGCTGGGGGCTGACGTGCTGGAAAGCAGCTCTGCAGAGAAGAACCTGGGCATCCAGGTGGACAACAAGCTGTCCATGAGCCAGCAGTGTGTCCTTGAGGATAAGAAGGTCAGTGGTGTCCTGGGGTGCATTAGGAATAGCGAGGCCTGCAGGTCAAGGGAGGTGGTCCTCCCCCTCTATTCAGTCCTAGTGAAGCAGCATTGGGACTACTCTGTTTAGTTCTGGACTTCCCCATTCACGAAATATAAGGAACTACTTGACACAGTCCAGTGGAGGGCTATGAAGATGATTAGGGAATAGATCATCTCTCTTGTGAAGAAAGGCTGAGGGATCTGGGACTGTTTAGCCTGCAGAAAAATGAGAGGCTATCTTATTGATGCATACAAATATCTTAAGGCTGGGTGCCAAGAGGATGGGTCCAGACACTCTCACCGTCAATATGAGAAAAAAATCTTTACTTTGAAGGTGACAGAGCACTCAAACAGATTGCCCAGGCTGTAGAGTCTCCTTCCGTGGAGATATTCAAAACCTGCCTGTATTGTGCAGCATGTATTAGGTGGACCTGCTTTAGCAGAGGGCTTGGAGTAGACAATTTCCAGAGGTATTTTCAAACCACAACCATTCTGCAATTCTGGAATTCTCTATTTTGTACTTGTGTATATGAGGTGTTAGTGCAGCAGTCCCCCAATGGGTCTTTTTGAGTATAGTTTTGAGTCACGCTTACTTTTCTATACAGAAGAAAAATCTATGTTCTGCCAAGACAGGGTATGCATAGATTTGTTAGTCTGATCTGCACCCCATTTGGTGGTGCTATATTTAAAATTAGGACATATCAAATTAGAATCGTGGTATTTGCAGTAGTCTTGATATAACAGGAAATCATCCACTGCATAATACTTACAGCCCCTCAGTGTATCTAATAAAGAAGCATGTTTTATTGTAATCTAGACCTACACATTTCTAGACATTTAGTTGTTGTTATTAGTGTGGTATTTAAGATCTATTTGAAATAAAAAGAATAAACTGCATAAAACAATGTACTATATATCCTCAAAGGATATTTAAATTTAGATCTTAAAATAAGTTTTTTCTTGCAACTTATACTGAAAACCTGCACGAGCAAATATTTTGGAGCAAATTATTTCCATAAATGTTTCTTTATAGGCCCTTATCCTATGATCTACACACATAATTCACTCTAGGCCTGTGATTTTTTGGCAACTGAGCCCACATGCAAAGTTATAGAAGTGATTAACTCAGTAGAAACATATTTGCAACACTTTAGGTTTTTACTTTTCACCTAACAAAGGGTGCTACCAGCTATGAGCAGGATACAAACAATAGGTACAGAATTATTGTTGGGGATGGCTTTTACCTCTAGTCACTTATGAATTAAACATCTAATATCTCACATTGAAAACATTTAAAAAATACTTTGCATATAAAAAGGATGACTGTAAAACAGATTTCAGTGATGAAATCTTTGGTGTGTTGTGGGCATGGCAGCTTTGCTTCTCAGTAAAACTTTCCTAAAAGTACATCACCCTTTGCACTGTTGTCTGACAGAATCTGATGGCCTAAATTTCATTTAGTCTCTTTTGCTTAGTGTTTGCTGTTGGGTATGTCTACACCTTCAGAGGCGCCTTGATAATAGAAAACAAGGATGGAGTAAATGAAATGGGGATTATTTGAATGTGAATTTTTATGCGGGTTTCCTCACGAAAGAGAAGTCAGAAATGTCCTTTTCCTTTAGCTGCTGATGAGCTCATTGGAAAAAGTCTCCTACCATGATTTCCCCTGAAAACGGTGGCCACTGAAATAATGCTACTATTGAAAAGTATGAGATGAACGCAATTGCAACAAGCAGAACTTCAGCAGAGACTATGCTAAATACACAGAATTCAGTGCTAGAAAATGATTGTAACCTGGCTGTACTTGAGTTAAACATAAAACTCTCATCTTCTTGGAATAGCACCCTGATGCTTGTAATCAAAACCAAATTGAAACACTGATATCTGTTTCTTGGTGTCAGGGAAAGAGATTAAGGGCAAGGAGAGATCACTGTCATCTTTCATATCACAGAATGTACTTTGAAAAGGTCAGAGTGACACCAGGGAAAAACCTGAATGAAGAAAGAACATGCCATCAACCAGTACCTCAGCACCAGCTGTAACGTAGGGCTGTGAGCAGCACCACAAGCAAGGTTATAATAAGATGCCTTAACTTAGGAGAATCTATAGTGGCCAGCAGCAACTACGCAATTGTGGCTCATTTAACCCAGCTATGACTGCATACAGATTTACATTTTAAAGGTAGGAATTAAGTGTGGAAAGGAGCTTGATGCTGTAAGTTTTGCTGTGTAACTGTTTCCATTGGGATGCACAGAGAGAATTGAGTGTGTTTAGAAGGCCAGACCCGGGTGACATGAAAACCTGAGCAGTGCTCCATATTATATAAATAGCTTGAATCATTCAGAAGATTTCCTACCTTTAAAAAAACAAACAAACAAGAAAGCAGACATTGCTGCTAGGCCTTCAGATGCCTACATAAATAATGACAGATTTCTCTGTCATTCTTTCTATTGCATGTAGGCACTCCATGGTATTAGTAACTTTACTAATGTGGGTAATTTCATTTCAGTCTGACTTTTAATTGTTATCATCCTCCCAATTTTTCCTTAAATGTATTTCCCCAGTGGCTAAAAGATTAATGATTACCCTCCCATTAGGGAGGAACAAAAAGACAGCTTCAGCATTATTTATTTATTATTCTTTTTCTTAGCTGGAAATTGAATTATCTACTCCCTATTTTAGATCCTTCTAGTGAAAATGTCACTTGCCATGAACTAAATGTTCTTTAATAGCAGCAGTACATATTTGCCTTAATAGTAACAGGACATAGCTACCTAGCAGAGCAGGATAGGAGGAGAGGACAAAAAGCAAACTTGGGTGTAGAACTGTGCACATCTACACATGGAAATAGATAAGAACATTTACAAGAACAGATGGGTTAATACTCGGTGTACCCTCAGCAATGTGGTCACATCTTTCTCAGTGGTACTCCTAAAGGATGGGATACCATCCTGAGGGACCTGGACAGTTTGAGGTGTGGGTCCACAGGATCCTAATGAGTCACAAGGCCAAGTGTAAGGTGATGCATCTGGGTCAGGGCAACCCCTGGTAACAATAAGGGCTCTGGGATGAGAAGATCAAGAGCAGCCTTGATACTGCAGCACTGCCAAAAAGGACTTGTGGGTGCTGGTGGGTGAGAGGCTGGACATGACCCAGCAATGTGCACCCACAGTCCAGAAAGCCAATCACACCCTGGGCTGCATCCAAAGCAGTGTGGGCAGCAGGGCCAGGGAGGGGACACTGCCCCTCTGCTCTGCTCTGGTGAGACCCCACCAGGAGTGCTGTGTCCAGCTCTAGGGTCCCAGCACAGGAAGGACATGGACCTTTTGGAGCAGATTGAGAGGAGGCTACAAAGATGAGCAGAGGCCTGGACCCCCTCTGCTGTGAAGACAGGCTGGAAGAGTTGGGGCTGTTCAGCCTGAAGAAGAGAAAGCTTAAGGGAGAACTCATTGTGGCCTTTAGGAGTGTCACTGAGAAAGATGTGACCACATTGCTGAGGGTGCACTGAGCATTAGCCCATCTGTTCCTGTAAGGTTGTCTGTCCTAGATGTTAGATTAATGCTTTTTTTAAGTAACATCTTCTGACTTCTGCTAATGAATATATGAAATAAACCCCCTAAAATATCCCATGCTGCCCATGTTATAAAGATTTCCTCTTATCTAAGAAAATTACCCAAAATTATCAGAATATTCTAAGGAATGTTACTCCTGTATCAGATGGTACATCAAGATCTTCAAAGATTATTGGAGTTTCCTAGAGTTCAGGCTAACCAAATTATGGTGGTTGGTAGAGGCTGCTATCCAGTACCACAGAATAGTGGGGGTTTTTCTAAAGAAAAAACAAAGTAAATTTGTCAACCCATTGAGTTTTTTAGCAAAATGACTCCAGAAATCATGCTATGCCATCATGCAGTCTCCTCCAGGTTGTCTTTCCTGAAGTTTGGACTTATGCAAGTATTTTAGCTCTTTCTGTCTCTCTGAGCTGCACGTATGAAACAGAGATTTGCATCAAATTTCCTTTAACTTGGGATATCACCAGCTCCCAGCTCCCTATGTTTGCTCATTCGGGCTTCCTATGCAGAAATGGCCAGAGTGCTCGAGCAATTCCCTTCCTCCTGACGGGAATCTCAAGCATTTTTATTCATTCATAAGTATCCACAAGAGATATTTCCTAAGGGAAAGTTTGGCCTAATGCTAGCCATCCCTTGGGACAAGGAGGGTGACTACACCATGTGAGGTGTGTGTGTGGGTGTGGGGGTAAAGGCACACCTGTGTGTCTGCTCCCACGCTCTTCCAAGACAGTCGTGCATGTTACTGAGGACTGTGTCAGCATTGCACTCCCATTCCTGGCCTATCAACCATCCTCCAAGATGGGAAAATAAAACCTAGGCAACTTCCACACTGGCCAAACCCCTAGGAAAGGACATGGTGCATGCCTGAGAAAGGTGCAGCATCTGGCACGTCTGCCATGTCCGATGGAGCTGCAGAGCTCCCAGTGGGCTGTGCAGCTTGCCATAACCTCCAGAGTATGCATGTCGTGTGAGGCACAATCTGGCCCATCGTTTCATAAAATCCCCTTAGTTTAGCAGAAAAATAGTGAGTTGTTACTTAGAAAAATATTCGCTTTTTCTAGGTATTATTGCTTTTTACTTATTTTTCAACGTGGATTGTGTGCATAAGTGTCAAAGGAAATAGATCGGAAAGAAATTACTAAAAGAAGAAAATATTTATTTCTGTTGCAAGAGCTAGATTCATCTTTCCAGAAGGGAAACTGGAAAATATGCTAGAATGTACCACATTGAAATGTAGAAGCTATCAGTTCTATAATTTCCTTTTTCAGTCTAGTATTAATTACAGTGGACTTGTAGCAATTTCACTTAACACTGAAGGGATCATATTAAGGTGGGAATAAAGGCTGACAAAGAAGGTGTTTTATTCAATTTGCTACTGTCTTAAAGAATGAGGTCTTAAACTTCCTGCAAGTTATTAGATTATATGCATTGAAGAAAAAGCACAAAAATTTTTGAAGCATAATATGACATTGATTTCTATAGCAAAAAGGAAATTTGGTCTGAAGTTCAGCAAACTATAGTATATTTTCATTATAGATACTTCTGCTGAGAGATTCTCTTAAGATTTAAAACTGCTGCTGAATGCATCCAGTGAAATAGCAAATCTCTGTACAGTTATAAGCACATAGAATGGGAACACTGGAACAGACCAAAACACCCTATTCAGTGATTCCCCCTATATTTATAGAAAATGAATAAGAAGAGGACAAGTACTTACACAAGCACTGAAGGAGGGAGCAGTCCCCTTGTGCTGAGCAGCAAATAAGGCCTGGGAAGGTTGTGAGAGGGGCCAGCCTCTCATTCCCTCCTGCTGTGGTCCCACTCTGCTCTGGGTGTCAGCCAGAGTCCCCACTCTGCCTGACACATGCCGAAAGTTCAAGAGGTTTAGAAAGCTTAAAAAAAAAAAAAAATCCAGGCTGGTAGTTTGGAAGCAATGAGAAACTTTCTGGTGATCAAGGAATTAATATCCCATTGGCTGAAGGGCCAAAATTGTATTCTCTGGTACCCAGAATTCCAGGGAAAGTCAGCTCTTCCATAACTCCCAGGTTCTAGCAATCTGCTTAGAGCTAAATGTTAATTGATATTTAATCATATATAATACATCTTTCTATATATGAGTTCTGCATGCCAACTTAAGGGTATTAGGATGTCTGAAATACTGTAAAATAGATGTCTAATTGATTTATTTTGTCTAAAGCACTGTTAAATGTAGAACTTCTTTCTATATGGGAAAATACAATTTATGTTTCCTAGAAGTTACAACAAAGTATTAGGCATTAGGAGGCTAATATTCTCTTCCCTATCTGCCAGGAAAACCTTATAACCAGGACTCAGAGCCTGACATTGATAAATGATTTAATTCTGTAGTGTTTGCCCCATATTCCTCAAGTGGGATTTTTAAATGGAGATTAATAACTGCTCTCCTCTCTGAGGTTTCAGATGTCCCAGTTTTACAATGTCTAATATATATGTACACACAGCATTTGAGAACTTTGAAAGAAAAATACCAAATATAGTTGAAAATTATGTTAGGGCCTTTTAGCCAGCTTGCATGCATGGTACAATTTATAAAGCTGATGATGAACAAAGCCAGGCAATTTAGAGAGTCTAGTGGATGACTAAACACTGAATGAATATGAATAAAGGGGTATGAATATGAATTTTTTTATTGTTGCTTACAGGCAATAGCAAAAGTACTTCAGGCATATCCAAAACTGTTTATAAAACTCTTGATAAACTGAGGTGCTGAAATGTGTGCTCTGGATTTCATAAGTGTTTTTTCAGACTTAATTACTTCACAGTGTCTTCCAATAAAGATGGAGGGAATTTTGAAACAACATTTTAATAAGAATATATTTAAACATTTCATCCTTAAAAAGCTTTTTGTTATTTTTTTTTTATATTTACCAAGATCAAGAAGAGATCTGAGAGCATTCTAATGTCACTGGATGTTTATTTTGCATTTAAAGAAAATAAAAGTTTTAGCACCACTGCAACAGATAGGGGGATGTCCCAATATATTCAGGACAGTTTCAGTGTTCAGATTCACATCTCAAAATCCTGTACAATAAAAACAGTGTTAGTTCTTCTGGTGCATTTTTAAAGCAAAGAACATTTCCATGTTTTCCAATTCATAGAACATTTCCAGTGTTTCATAGACTGGCATGACTATTTAACTACACTTTACAGTTCTCTCGCCCTCACACTTGATGTGAAGTAGGGAAAATGCAAAGATGCATAGGCTCCTTTACCAGCTTGTTTCTCTTTTAAATCAAAACTTCTGATGATTAAAGAAGAGCAGATAAAAGAAAGTACAGCTCGAGGCTATGATATAATGCACTTAGAGGTCCCAAAGGCAATATTCTTAACATCTACAACCAACCCTGAAACATAACAGAGGAATGTAAATGTTAGGGCTGGGCTCTTAAATTCAAGTTTCCTGACACACTGTGGACTGACAGCCTTTGAATTTATAAAGACCTCCTATCTAAACAACCAAAAGAGCTAAAGATCACTTAGAATAATTATTTTGATCTGTACTTGCAAAGCAGTAGCAACCTTTGAGAAAGTATTGCCATGTACATATCCAGGCAATTATTTCATCTGATGGTACGTGGTTTCATCATTTTAAAATTGCTCTTCCATGCATAGCTGGAGACTAGTTTTATCTGTAAAAGTGTGTGCCAGGGGATTCATAATCCATTTTAAGTATTTGTGTACAACTGCATACACTTAGCATGTTTTAGAATGGATCAAGAAATTTTTCTTCCTCATGATATTTTTTCAAATGACTGAAATAGTGAGTCTTTAATGGAAATGCCTTCTCTTAGTTCAGGGGGTTTTCTGTAGTATTATTAAAAAAAATATCAAAACAACAACAAAAACTGACAAAGGAAAGTATTTTTCGTTTTCTGTGGATGCCTAAAAAATCCAAGGGATGAGCCACAGAAATTTCTTTGGAGACCAAGGGCACCTTAATTTTTTTACCGTAAAAGTACCTGAGGAGCATCTAATGGGCCCTGTCAAACTGACGTGCTCATTGGCATGGCTATTGCACAGCAGCTCTGAGTTCAGCACAGAGCATGTTAGCAACACCTGCTTTCAGTCAAAACTGTCATGATGTTGGGCCAAGGTGACCTCTTCATTTTGTAATATGGGTCGTTGAAAAACATGCACAAGGTCCATGAGGATGCCTGATTAAGAACTCAGGGTTCTCTTCTGCCTCTGTGTACTTTGCATGGAAAACTCAATCCCTCTGTGGGGAACTGCCCTTCACAGTCATGAGGCTTTCAAGGGTGGCATCAGCTATTATTTAATGAATTAATTTTTATTTTCCCCAGACTATTAACTTTCATTCTGAAAACTAAACAAACAAACAAACAATCAAAACAAAAAAAAAAACCACTTATAAGAAATTTAAGAGCTTGAGAGAGTAGGCTTTTAAAAAAAATCATAAATGCTTCTGCCACCAAAATTGACATGAACCCCAAGACACCTTAAAATTCAATATATATTACATCATTTATAATATGGATGTGCTTATTGAACATATATTCTGGTCTGTGAAATGTAAAGAAGTTTATTTCTAAAGGTTTTTATGAGCACTAGCTGCATTTGAAATTTCTTTCTTCTGAGTAAATGAATGTTTTACAACAGCTCTCTAATACCTCAGGAGAGTTAGAAGGACACTAACAAAGTTTTTATCACCCTGGAATGTATGCAAGTGCTTTAGAGGATCAAAGTGTAGAAATCAAAAATATGCAACTGAATGAATTTCTGATGTAAGAGAAGTAAAATCAGTGGTTTATCTGGATCAGTGGAGAGTGTAGTAATGAAAACAACAGAAATTTTAAGGTGTGACAGCTATTTAACTGCTGGCTCTTGGTAAACCAGAAACATGTATTTCTGATTGCATTGAAGATGACCATTCCCAGAGTGAATCAAGCCAGCGTTGTGTCAGTTTGCTGTCACCTGACAACAGGCAGTAGTAGTACTTTGGGAAAGACATACAAAACAGCACAGATAAAACCCAAGTCTTTCCCAGGTATAAACTTTCGTTTTCAAGCAGTCTGAGGTTTATGGACTTTCTCAGGCAGAGGGTGCATTCACATCATTGATCTTAATATCTATTGATGGAGCTTCTTCTCATGCATTTGTCTAATGGATTCTTGAGCCCATTTATATCTTTGACCTCCACAGCTTCCTCTGGCAATGAGCCCTACAATTTAATTATGCATTGTGTGATAAAGGACTTCATATTGTTTGCTTTGAACTGACCACCTGATCATCTGAGTGCTTCTCTGTTTTTTCTAGTACACGTGATAGCAAATAATCATTTAGGCAGCCTATGACTTCATATACATCCATCATCTCCCTCCTCCCTCAGCTGCCTTCCAGACTTAAGTGTATCGGCCAAAATCTTGTTCTTCCTACCAATTCCATTCCATAGTTCTAATCATCCCTGTAGCTCTTTCCTGTGCATTTATTGAGCTCTCAAGCTCTTTGAGATGGAAGAGAACAGCACGGATCTTCAAGGGTATGGGTAGAACACAGATTCCTACAATACTGTGCTGATCCTATTTTGTTTTATTAATTCCCTCAGTGTTCTTAGCATTTGTTTACCTTTTGACTTCTGCTAAGCATGGAGCTGGAACCTTCACTAAACTATTTGCAGCGACACTGAGATCTTCAGTGTCAGGAAAATGGAAAATTTATGCACTGGTCTTGTGTGTGTTTTCATGGCTTTCTCTATGCTTATTATTTTTATATTTGGAAATAGAATGCATTAAAAAGAAAAGAGGAAATAAATTCTGTGGCCTAAAATAAAGCTATAGAAACTAGAGAATTTGAACTAGAACTAGACAGACTCAAAAATATCAGTGATTAAATGTGAGCAAACAGGAGTCTGCAACTTGACATAGTCTTGATTCATCCTTTTTATCTTGCTCTGAAATGCCAACAAACAGGTTTGTAGACTTGCTAATTCATTGGCATGTTTCTGAGCAGTATTAAACTTCCCATCTCTGGCTGATGTCAAAAGGAGTCAAGACTGGCTTGTCCTCACAGAAGTGGAACTGAAGAGTATTGTTCTGGTAACTGTTTATACTATGTGACATTGTCACTTCCATACTATTTGTGGAGCTTGATGCTGGGAAAAATGATTTTCTAGAGAGGTTATGAAAGATCAAGGGTGCTATAATGTCATCATAATTACATGTAACTTGGGCATCAGTATTACATAAAAGTATATTGAATGCTTACTTAACATAACATTTGAATAAATCATGTTTAAAATCATGTTCACTGAAACATTTATTTCAGCTAGAGCTACATAGCTTAAGCTGCTCATACATAAACATTTTTGGCATTATTTATGAAAACTTGGCTTGCATCCACTTAATTTATATTTTAAAAAATATCTCTTGATAGCTATGCGAATCTCATATTTATAGCAAAAATCTCCATCGTCTGCTGCTTACTGAGGTTTCAGCAGATCTACAATGGTAATTCAATAACTGTGTCTACAATATCCTGGGAGTTTTAAACACAGTTTCCCATTTTTGCATTTGACATTTTAGTCTGTACTTTCTTACTTTTCTTGATAGACTTCTAGGTACTAAAAATAATTAGTTAGTGCCTATCACGCTATGTGACAGTGATGCCCTTGAATACCTAAGGTGGTTAGCAAGGGTTGAACCTCCTAGGAAAAGTGATTTTTATTGACTCATTGATGCAAGTGCCTCACTGCTTCTGAAGTTTCTGGAGGGAGAGTTTGCAAAGTGGGTTGAACAGTCCTGAGGTAGACTAAACCTAAAATCAGCTGTTCTAAGAAGGAAAATTTACAGTTGGGCTTTGCCTTTGTAACCAATAGTTACTGCACCAAAGCCATGTAGAATGGGCTTCACTTGGCCTCTATTGTGTATGCTGGTTCAACCAACAACTCTATTTTCTTCATTTCAAAGTGAATAAAGCTCAAACATAATGAGGTGTACATTCCCTGAGCCAGTGGAGAGGGAGTTTAGCATCACAATTTTTTTTCTTCCTGTTTGAAAATAACTTGTGTGAGATGTACTCTGAGAATTCTTCCCAAAGAAGAAAAAACAAGTATTTTTCTCTCAGTGATGGCCTTCCATGTTCAGACACCTTCAAATCTGAAGCTAAAATATCTCACTTCCTTACTGTTATCATTGTCTTGCAAGCTATAAAATTAGCCTTTGTATCTATATTTTCACACTGAATCATTTTGTTAGATACATAATGTCAAGAGTCCTTGTTAAGCATCCTGTGACTCATTAGCATTGAAGAATAAAATCACAGAATGGTTTGGGTTGGAAGGGACCTTAAAAATCATTTAGTTACAATCCCCTTGCCATGGGCAGGGACACCTTCCACTAGACCAGGTTTCTCAGAGCCCCATCCAGCCTGGCCTTGAATACTTCCAGGGATGGGGCACCCTCCAAAACCTGTGCTAGTATCTCACCACTGTCATAATTTGAATTTTTTTTCTAATATCTAATTTAGATGAATCCCTATAATCCCTAATCCCTTTTAGTCAGAATCCATTTCTCTTTGTCTGATAACTACATCTTCCTGCAAGATGTAGTTCCTCCATCTTTCTTTCATTCTCTTTAGGCACTGAAAGGTTGCAATTAGGTCATCCTAAAGCCTTCTCTTCTCCAGACTGAACAAACCCAGTTGTCTCAGCCTTTCCTCATAGGAGAAGTGCTCCCCCCCTTTAATCATCTTGGTGCCCCTCCTCTGGACTTGCTCCAACAGATCCATCTCCTTCCTGTTCTGGGGACCCCAGGGGTGGAGGCAGCACTCCATGCGAGGTCTCACCTCACCTTCTGGCCATGCTGCTTTTGATGCAGCCCAGGATACAATTTGCTTTCTGGGCTCCAAGTGCACTTTGCTGGGTCATGTCCAGCCTCTCATCCACCAGCACTGCTTTGTATTGCGGCCTTAATACAGAAAGGATGGTCTTTGTTTAAAATTCTACTTCCATTTGGATAAAAGACTCCAGCAAGTCTAGAAATAAAGTATTAACTTAGCAGCCTTTCTGCTTCTTTGCTGCCCACTTGACATTAGCAGAGATATTCTTCATGGAACTCCAACCTAAAGACATCTTGGTCTAATAAACTTTTGTAGGGCAATATGCTCAAAGAAATGAAACAGATCTTGCCTTCATTCCCATTAAATAACGTGAATGGGATACATCTTAGGCAATATCTTAGGCAACTACGTGCCCAAAAATTAGATGTCTTGCTAGCTATGGGCTATATGTTCATAGTTATTAGGTACTTCTGGAGGGTGATTCATTTACACTATTTTAGTCTATTTCAGCCTCTGGAGTTTTTTTCAGTCTTTGGACTTGCATTTGCTGTCCTCACTCATTATTAAAGTATTCCATGGTAACTGGCTCAGACTTACACATTTAATCTCTGATGCTTACATCAGCAAGGAGGAATCCCAACCAGAGGCATTCTGACTCATGGTATCATCCAGAAATTGTGTGGTCTTTAAAAAAACACACAATGTTCGAAGTCTGAAGTTCAGGGAAATCCTAACATTCCAGCATGGGTTGTTCCTAGCATCTTTTTCTGTATTATATTGAGCAGGCCTTCAAGAGAGCTGGAAGGAAAAAAAGGGGAAAAGATAAACTACTATTTCTGTTACTTTAATAATCCTGAGTGCAAAACAGTAGCTCTTTCTAGCAACAAAAACTCCACCAGCAGCCATACTGAAACCATATGCCCTCCATTTGATTTACCATCAACAACTGCCTGGCTGCACACAGAGCCTCTCTGCTTAACAGTGGCTCTAGGCAAGTGCATGCATAATATTCAAAGCAGTTTTGTTCTTTTATTAAAGTTGTGATAAGGAGGAAAAGCATTTGAATGGGAATAATCAATTATATAATGATATTCATATACAACAAAGTGCTTTTAATATATTCATATACAACAAAGTGCTTTTAATATAAGTACTTTTAATGTGCTGCTTTTGTGATGGGGGAATTACTTTTGTAATACTTTCAGAAGTATGTCTTCTATTGGTGCCAGGCAGACAGAGCTGCACTAGGAGACTCCTGAAATCCATTTAGTCCTCATTCACAAGAAGGCATTTTTCAATGCAGGGACCGCATGATTTTACCACTCTGCTGAATAAGAGAATTTCAAAATTTATATGTGTCGACATTTTTTTGCAAGAGAAGAAAAGGAGTGCATTATCAGTCTGAATAAAAGCTGATTGTGAAACTTCAACACTTAGAAGATTAAATTATATTCTTTCCTGTTACATTTGCCTGATGGTTTGTTTTCCTGATCTCCTTTAGCCATTGTCATCTCTCTATCAATAAGGAAGCTAATTCCAACCTGCCATTGGCATTTTTGATGATGGATGTCAAAAGTTATAAACACAGAGTGGTCACACATGATGTTTTGCCCAGTTCTGAAAATTTTCACAAATCTACTCATTAAAGAAAGCTCTATTGTGTTCAAATTTCTTTTTATCTCATGGGTATGGATCTATTTAGGTCATGACATGGAAACCAGATACTTATTCCATCTATACTGTAGGTTTTCATTTAGAAGTGGTGCCCTCTTCCATCCATAGCTAATTTGCTGTTAAGTCCCATGCCAGTTGTCATGGTTAGAAGTTGAACTGTGTCTGTCTGCCAGGTGTCACTGGCTGTGTTTGAGAGTATAGTCCTAAAGGATGATGAAGGCTAAGTTTGCTCCCTGACTCTCTGGATCCAGCCTCTGCAAATGCAGTGGAAGTTCCAGCCCCTTGCAGCAACTTGCAATGTGCACTTCAGAAAAGAGCCCAGCCCTCTTCCTGTCTCAGCATTGACCATAGGACTCTAACAATATGAGTTCCCTAACTATAATCAGGAGATATATTTGGGTCAGTGTTCAGGTTTCAGATGCTACTTCTCTGCTATTGCTCCCCTTCTCTCTCCTTTGCTGAGCTCAAGAAATTGCCCATTGGGGGTCACGGAGGAACAGAGAGCTAAGAAGTGTGGAAAATAAATGAAACTGTGCTTGAGAATATCCATAAAACCCCAAAAGAGCATGCCCATCCAACACTATGATTTTTAAATCCAGAGCAATGTAGTTTGCGAATCTTGATTCTAGAACAATCAAAATAACGTAAGATATTTTGAAATTTGGAATAGGATTAATCTGAAGATTAGGCGTAGGTGTCTACACAAAACCTGGGTGTTCCCATTATGTCAACAGAGATCTAGTCAACTCAGTTAATGTAGCCTTTGTATAGAAAGCTGGGGATCCTTCTCTTGGGTGGAATGTGATGTGAGAGTTTCAGCCCAGTTCTTCCCACACAGAAGCATTCTGAGCAATTGGAATTCTCCAAGGTGTCCCCCTGGAACTCCAATTAACTTTCCAGTGGATGAGTGTGGATGTGTGTGGATGTCATGTGGATGTCCTGTGTGGCAACTGGCAACTCTCTGCAGCGTCTCAGGTACCTCAGGGCACCTTAAATGGACCAGATGTTGGCAGCCAAGTTGAGCCCAGCCCAGCAGTACCCACTGTGTTTTACACAGCTGGCTATTTCAGGGAGATCCAAGACATGAGAGAGGCCCCACATCTCCTTGCCCAATGCACAAGAGAGTGGAGCATTCACAAAACTCAGCTGTTAATATCTTTCAGCCAGTGCATATTTAATGTAAAAGGCATAACCACTCCAGGAACAGGGACCAAACCCAGCATCTAACTTTCCCATGTAAGTGGAGCTTAATGCATCCAAACTCAGGATCATTTACCCCATGCTTTCAGCTGCTTCTCTTTAACTTCTCTAAGCAGACAGGTAAAGTAATGCACAGAGACATAAATCAGATTGTAAGATACAAATCAATACTTATTATGGAGTGCCTCTTAGATTCATCACGCCTTCTCAGAAACTACTTAGCTAAAACTTATATTTTATTGCTGATTCCAGCAAAGCCAACACATTTCAGACAACATTTCTTGCTCTCCCTCAAATCACTAGCACTATTTCAGAAGAGTACTTTTTTTTCCCCACATGTTCAGAAACAGTCCAACAAAAAAGTTCAGGTAAAAAAACCCTCTTTTTTATAGTTAAAGAATGCAAAATGTGTTTTGCAAAGTTATGTGGATTTCAATTGAAAAAAGCTCAAAAATATAGACTCCAGCTTTGAATTTTCAATACGCCCTTTTTTATATGAACCTCAATGTTTAATCATACCTAAAAGTATTCAAAATGTCAGAGTTAAATTATTTACTCACATTGAGTACAATGCATTAGACTTCAATGTATTTTTTAAGTTTTATTTATTAAAAAAATAATGAAATAACTGAATTGGATAATGTTCATCTGGATCAATTGGAAAGCATTGCTGAAAATTATTCACATAGCTCTATCAAAAACATATCTTTTCATTGTGTTTTTCACAAAAGCAGTTACTATTTTTTTCTTTTTTCATTTCTTGGCAACAGAGTCATGGATCTATAATTAAAAACCCACTTAGGCAATTTCCAAAGGATTATTACAGTCTTGTCATGTGAGGGGTTGAACAAGTCAATTTATAGGTTATTTTTTTTCCCCATTTATAGATTCTACAATGATGGTCTGAAAACATTTAGAGCCATAAACAAGGGGGTTTTTTGGCAATGGACGCAAGGCGTGCAACTAATATGCTCTTTTTCTCTCTTTTTAGGAATGCAGTTGAAGAAAACAAAAAATTATATGCAATTTATGACACAAGGTGAGTTACTAAAAGTACTTTAAGCATGTGATTATTATCTGTAATAGAATGTAAATCCTTCAAAATGTTTAAAAATTATTATTAACATTTTTTTCCACAGCCATGAAGTAATCTTTAAGGCAAAATGAAAAATATTTTAACCATCACACACAATTCTATATATACCTAATAATGATTTCCCCTAAAATATAGTGACTTCCCCCTCTGTGTACACTGCATATGACAAAGAAATACCATTACACAACCAGCTTAATTTACATGTTATTTCCCAGATGGAATATGGCCCACGATCCTGATCTGTGTATTATGAGCTTAACTGTGTCTGCTTGTGATGGCAGTGCTTGGGGAAGGAGAGCGAAGGGCTAGCTGGCACAGCCTGGGGAAAAAGAGGTTGCATTTAGAGACCAGCAGAGTGCTGTGCCTTGGCAGTGGAAGGTTGTGGATGCAGCTTCCACATAAGCACACCTCCTTATTCTGAAGCCTTTCCTTTCCCATCATCCTTCATGGACTGGTTCCTGTTAAGGGCACTCCTCAGAGTAAGCAAAAAAGGATTTGTGTCCTTCTCAAAGGATAAGAGCAAGACATACATTAGATTTTCACTTTATTCTACCCATAGCTTTTTCTTTGTTACCCTGGATCTTTGTGGATTTTCGCTTCCACAACTGTGTCTAGAAAATGAAAAAAATGTACTTCACTTCCTTCTCATTGCTTATCCTGTTTTATGTGGAAGTGTTTGCACTTCCCTCTTCTTGGTCTTTTTTTCCCTTGTCTTTCCTCTTTTCCTCTGTTAAAATTCAAAGGGACATCTGGATGAAAATGCCAGGAACCAACATCTTGGTGTTTTAGCCAGTCCTAATATAGATGCATCAGTTAGGATCCTGGCTTGATCTTCCTTTAAATATACATAATATTAAATATAAGCAATTCAAACAACTCATGCTTGTCTTCTTCACTCTGTATAATCTCCTGCAAAAAGCAGCTGGGATCTTAACTTGGAATTCTGGCTGCTGTTAGTAAAAAATTGCATAACCATTAATTAACACAAATAAGGTTCATAAAGACATTGGTAAATATGAAAACATAAATATATGGACTATATCCTTCTGATATAGCCTTATAAAAAAAAGGTAAGTGCTACACACTGTTTTGTTAAGAATAATGTGCTCCTGACAAAAGGATTTAGATGAATCCACTCGAGTTGAAACTCAACACAGAAGTCCTATATAAAACAGCACTTCCTCAACTGCAGTAACAGTAAAAAAAAATTTAAAATGCCATAACTCAGTTATCTGTTTTTCTCAAAATACTCTGTTTTCATCCAGACAGAGACTTAAAAGAATAGTATTTCTAATGCACCATAGGCTTCTCTAATGTATTTGTGTTATTTCAGTGCATAATCATTAATCTTTATGATGAAAAAGATGTAAGCTATAAAGAGCCATGATTATTTCTTCCTCTGCCAAAGTGTCAATGGATTTTTATTTTGACATGTCTGACTCACTATGTGCATAATCCAGAGGTTTTGCCGCATAAGGAATGGAATGTTGCAGGAATACTCTTTTAAATTCATTCAGATAATTCAAATTTTTGTTCTGTGTTCTTGAATATGAAGAAAAAATACCCATCTGAAATTTAAACAGCTGTTCAAGACGATTTGGGTCAAGCCTCTTATTAAAGCAAATTTTCCCCATTACTCCTATGAATTAATAACTTATTCTTTATGTGGCCCACTGAAACATTCAGATCTCCACTACATCAGAACTGTTGACATAACACCATTAATATTTCTGTATAATTAAATGTAAACCAGCAAATTATGCAACCAAAGCAAATGCATTCATGCAATGCTGCTTTCAATCTGTCTGACAGAAATGGGGACAATGACTATAAACTCACTGGCAGCTAAATAAACTGTTGAGTATTATCCAACAGCAAATATTACACACAATTTTTGATAAATATATATAGTAAATAAACATAATGTTTTTCTCCTCACACAGTATGTCCAACAACCACTGCTCATTATCTGAACAGGCAAAACACAGTGTAAAAACTGCCAAAGTGCAGAGTATTCCCTAAGCCCTAATGCTTCCCAGCATCTGCCTGCCACTCTAAAGCTCTGCTTCTGCTGAGATACTGTAGGGCAGAAAATAAAAAAGTTGAAGTTCATGAAGAAAACACTAATTTTCTGTTGTATAGTATTTTGTCAAAAATAATCCTCAACTTTTGATTTTATAAAGTGAAAAAAAAGTCAGGTTTAGGAAAAAAAAAAAAAAGTTAAAAATATTCTTGTGTACTTTTTCCCAGCCAGTTTTATTAATTACACCTTCTCAGCAGGTTAAACCAGCAGGCTATTAAAATTGCTGCAAGGCAGTGTAGGTAAGCAGCAGCATGGGTCTCAGCCTAGTAAGATTAATGTCCTTTGTTCCTCAGAAGACAACATTTCAGCCATAACAGCAATTCTTCCCACTTACTTTTAGATTCAGTCTCTCTCTCTCTTTTGTATCTCTGAACCCTTTGTGATTGCAGTTTGCTTCAGGATAAGACTGGATCTTTGTCAAAATCAGTTAAATGACAGACAAGCCAGAAGGGAAAATGAAAAAGAATATATTTGATAAGTGATTCTGACCTCAGTCTGTAAGTGGAGTTAAGTTCATTTTGTCAGGTAAACCCCTAGCACCATTTTCCAGTGCAGGAGTTCAGTGATGTATTGCATGGTGTGATCAAATACTTCTTCCCTGATTCCCAAGCCAGGCTTTCTGCTGCATCTGGTGACTGATAGTGGTACTACTGCAAATGCATCAGTTGTGAGCAGACCTCTCCTCTTCTCTAGCCTTCCTGTCATTGCCTCCTCTGCTGTATCTCCATTAGTACTGACAATGATGAAGGAAACTGGAATTTGTTCCAAAATTTTGAGTCGCTTCTCATTCCAATCCCACTGCCTTCAACCATTTCTGTCCTTTGACAAGGGCTGAGTGTGCTCTGTTCCAGCTCCTTCTGAAATGAGATGATGGATGCAACTACATAGCATTTTACTGCAGACCAGGACTGTGCTTGCAAAGTGAATCACTTGATCATTCCCACTTACTGTGCTTTGTTTCACATCTCAGAGCAGTCTCAGAGTACATGAACATGAGTCCTTTCAAACTCCTTTTGTAAGCTGAAAAATGCACCCCAGCATTGAAAAATGCACCCCAGCACCTAACTGCTCATTAGCAGTTAGAGCACATTGCTCTAACTGCTAATGAGCATTTAGTCTAGTGGTCCAGACTTCCCCACTTTTCCTAATAGGGTTAAAAAAAAA
>VYZP01027231.1:79047-90960 GCA_013400635.1 Hypocryptadius cinnamomeus
CCGCCCCGCTCCCGCCGTCGCCCCTGGCCCCCCGCACCCCGGCTTCTGCCTCTCCCGCCCGACACCCCCGTCTCTTTCTCCCCACAGTGTGAACGATCCCGGCAACATGTCCTTCGTGAAAGAAACTGTGGATAAATTGTTGAAGGGCTACGACATCCGCCTCCGGCCGGATTTCGGAGGTGAGTCGTCCTGCCCGGGCTTGCCGCCCGGAGATCTCCCCCTCCCCCGCAGCTGTCCCCGGTGCTGCCGTCGCTCCCGCACGGCGGGTCCGGCCACCCCGCCCGCGCTGCCGCGGCACCTCTCGCCGCCGGCTAAAGGTCTGGTCTGCTTGTAGGTCCGCCCGTCTGCGTGGGGATGAACATCGACATCGCCAGCATCGACATGGTTTCCGAAGTCAACATGGTGAGTAGCGGGCGAGCCCGGCCGGCGCCGGGGCTGTCGCCCGGGTCACGGCCGCCCGTTTCCCGTCCCTCGTTTCTCACGAAGTCGCTGCTGTCTCGGCGGGCGGCGGCGGGGCTGCGCGGCGCTCCGAGCGCTGCCCTCTTCCCTTGAAAACTTTATTTCCCTGGAGACGCGCTTTCCTCCTTCCCCCTTTTCCCCCTCTCACTGCCGGCGGCCGTCTCCGCCAGTGTGCCGGGCCGCCGGTTTGCACGGACTCGCCGCCTCCTCCTCCTCCTGTACCCCTGGGCGGCCTGAGCTCGCTGGGGCTCCGCCGGGCCGCCGGCACCTGCCGCATCCTCGCAGCCGGCGGGATGCGGGGCGTGCCGGCGGCGGCCGGCGGGCTTGGCGGGGCCGGGGGTGGAGGGGCGCGGCTATCGGCATCTCCCTGCTTCTTGCGCGGTTCAGGGCAAAAAAACCGAACAGCCCAGCTTGTCTGTGGGTAAACTCTGGCATGTGCGAGTGCTTTAAGGCTTGTTGAGCACCCAGAGCCGGCGCGGTTGTGAATGGACTTGGGAGGAATAGTAGTCTAGTCTTGTCTCGGAAAGTGATGTTGTGCGGGGCTGTCGTGTTCACCGATGGACAGGGAGGTTTTAGTGCTTTTCTGCGTTTTGATCCTCTCGTCTATATACCTTGATGATTCAATGTTAGAAGCTACAATTTCTGTTTTTTGTCCTAATCGTAAATCTGAGGTGGATTTTTCATGTTCCTCAGCAAGTTACTCCTTCCCTCTGCATCTCAGTTTTTTTTTCCTTGTATTCTTCCTTTTTCAAACCTCATGTAAAAAGACCAGTCACTCTGCAATGCTGTAGTTACATTTATGGCATTAAAAACAATATGTATACGTTTGGAAGCTGAGCTCTCTTGTAGCATGTATGATGCTAATACTGCACTACCTCTCCTTCAATGCACTTTTGCAGTGTTACATGCTGGCATATCTTGGCTTGTTACGTGTTCTCTGTATTTTCATTAATACTGCCACTACTTTCACCCCCTCTACTTGAAATTCTGAGAGAAACTTTTGCTCTACTTCTCATCTTCTAAAAATGTTCTTGACAGAGATACAGTTACCTGTTTGGAGTTAAAAGTGTCACCAGTGAGGACTCATTCAGGAGGGAAAAAAATGTGATAGTTCTTACTTACAAGAGTTTGTCTTAGGCTTCGTGCAGATTCAGGCAACTGCAGAGACACCTCATGTATTTGATAGCCTTTTCTGTACCTGTAGGATTTCTTCTCAGGTGAAAAAAATGGGAGCTGAATGAAAGCTTCTCTCTGAAGTGTAATTGAAAAATCTGATTTCACTCTCCCCACTGCCACCTTCCCCACCTCTGGATATGTTCCAGTCCTAGGGAAGCATTACATGACTCATTAAATTAATATATAACACTGTGTATGTGAAGTGCCAGAGAGGCAATAAATATCAGAGAAAGGCATACTGAGATTGGAAAGAAAATGAGGGGATGTATGCTGCTTTTTGTGCTTTTTCTTTCTTTTTTTTCCTAGCTGCAGGAAAGCTTGTTAGGTTTAAATAACAACTTGTCCAACCCACTGTAGCATGGGTATAAGGAAAAACAAGTAATTACACTGCTTCTTATGCTAGGCTGGGTAATCAGATCCTCAGTGATACGGGAGCTCCTCAAGAAGATGGTCAGTTTGTCCCCAAACAGTGTGTCAGTGTACCAAGTGCTTAAGTTTCTAGCTGCCCCAGGAGTCAGAGCCCACTCTTGCTCATCAGTTGCCAGAGCAGCTGCAGAGAAGTGGCAGCTTTTTTCTGTGCCCTCTCATGGAGCAATGCAAGATCTGAAAAACATCAATACAGATCTTGCAACAGAAAGAAATTATGTGTTTCTGAAGCAACTTGCTAGAGTACCTTTACTATAAAAAACTGTAGTAGTTTACTTCAGGAAAAATGAGCAGGAAGGGGTTCTGATTGATGAACACCTTACTACAACCAGAATTTCAGCTAAGTTTGTCTCACCTGCCAGGAAAAGAAGTCATCTTTGACTAGGCACAGCTATATTCATGTACTACCCGAGTTGGTTACTTCTGCTTGTTTTAAGTAACTTTTTACTTGTCTGCAAGAATTCTTGAGTATATATCAATGAACAGTGAATAAGGATGAAGAGAATGAGCTTTTCAAGATTACTCAAGTACTTATTCTAAGTAGTAATTTGGACAGGAAAAAAAGGCCCAGTTAGTTTGAAGAACTAAGGCATAGCTGTTGAACTTCATTCTGGTTGCCAACTAAACTTTTAAACTTTGGCATATTCTTTCATTTAATTCCAAACAGATATTGTGAGTGTTGACCTTTAGCCTCATCAACTATTGAAATGTGTTACAAGAATTTCTCTCTGTGAACTGTGGTAGTGTGGACATTAATTCCTTTGATTTAAATCTAGACATTGGTGTAACCTTTTATAAATTAGCTTGTTAAAAATCATCTCTGTATTAAAAAGAAAATAACCAGAGATTTACCATTCTTCAATTTTATGGACATAAATAAATTGTGATAACAGTGAGTTTTATTATGCTACTTTCTAGGCAACATGTAATACTGCTTTCAGCGACATGATGACAGTTCTTTGTACCAGGAATTGCAGCTTGTATCATGCTCTTTTCTATTAATAATCAAACTGTAGGTTTATATATAATATATTCCTCTATGAATCTTTATTTACTAGCTATTTATTAAGCTTTCCAGCATTTTAAACATTTATTTATGCGGTTTTAGTCTTTCTGTTGAAAATCGCTAAGAGTCCTTTGCCTATACATCCAGGGTACCTGTAGATATTTTTTAGAATAGACTTACTGAGAGCCATGTACATCTTCCTTGGATTACATGAAATGATTAACATTTTTGTTTATTTTTGATGCTGAAATGCTAAGCTGGATCAGGAGGACAGATGCAAGTATCAGAACTGCAGACCATCAACTTGTTTTACTGAAAAGTTGTAAATAAGCAGTTTCTATTTGATTTCACAACATCTTCAAAATATTGTATTACTGAAATTGTAAACATGCATGTTATAAAAATCACATGATTTGATATTTATACTTCAAGTTACGTATCTATGGTAGCAAGGGGGAATTAATGGAGTTGCCTATAAGAAGTGCATTGCTCAGGAAAGGGCTGCAGTCTGTTAATGACCTGCACATATGTCAATATCTATATGTCAGTGTGCTTTATCCCCCTGCTTAACCTGTACATTCTTTCCCATAATTATTTGTCTATTTCACAAATGATAGGTGTAACTGGATACTTAAGCACCTACCTATTTTTGTGCCTACCGCCAATAATTGCATTTAAAACCACTATAAATTGTACAGAAATATAAATCTCCAAACAAAATACTGATCAATAATAAAAACAGATATAATACTGAGAATATACTGTGATTCATCCAACAAATAAAGAGTATGGAAGATTACCGTTGCCAGATTTCAATAATTTAGCCATAAATTTTATCATTTTTCATTATTCAGGTTGATTGTATTTTGTTTTTGCTGTGTTTTTAGGTGTTTTGCTCACATGACATTAATTGAAAAAGAAATAGTTCTTGTGCTTTTACTAGCATGTCAGCCTATTTCCATTCAGACAAGCGACCATAATTTGCAATTGTTTTTAACAGTCTGATTCTTCTTGAATATTTGGTCTGTGAATCAAATGCATTAGTTCCAGGCATTCAATTTTCAAGCATCCAAATACTTCTGTATCTTAGGAAGTTAAATAATCTTTGAATCTCCAAATAACCCCCTCTTTAAAGTCATTATTATAGCTGGAAGAGTAAAATACTGTACTTTCATTTTACTATAATTTTAGAATGTGTTTCATAGTTTATGGGAAATAATGCTATGAAGTGGATGGAGAAAACAAGGGGATTAGTGCAAAAATGAACCTTCTTCTTAGAGATAATGTTTTGCAGAGAATGGGAAATGGGCTACTGCTCTCAGAAGTGCTGTCTGCGTTGTCTTTGTTTATAGAGAGGACTTCAGAGTTGTCCATCTAGGGTTTCTCAAAGGCTCTAATTTTGATAAAATTAAACTAGCAAAACCCAGGAGGCATCATTTGCTATGTAGTCATCCTGCTGTTTTGAGAATACTGTAGTCAGAAAATTAGTTTGACATAAAGTCAGACCTTAAAACAGATGAGTTGTTGTTTCTGAAAAAGATGTCATCTATTCTATGCTGTCACTCTAAAAAAAAGATGTAATCTTTTCTGTGCTAACACTGTAATTTTTATTTTTATGCATGTGCCTTTATAAAACTGCAAGTATGCATATGGACATCATTGGGTGCCTGCTAATTTTTAAAGCAATTTTGATGTCTTTCTGACAAGCTGTTTTAGTTGCTGCCCTAAGGTCGACTGAAGCTACTACTCATTGAGACTAAATAGTGTCTATTTTCCTTGACAGGGATACACAAATAATTTTTTTTAGGTGAATTAATTCATAGTTCACCTGAAGTACTGAGGGTGCAGAACGTCATGCTTCTGTTAATGAAATCTGTCACATCTCACTTTATATGATAAAAAAATGTGGATTCCATTTACATAAATTGAGATTGATAGCATTAGATGTCTAAGTGAGAGCTGGATTGCTAAACTCTACAAGTGCAGTTAATGGAGATCTAGACCAGAATGTGGACGCTTGGGCAAAGGTGTCTACTGTCATTTTGGTTTCACAGTCTCATACTTGTCCTCCTGTTTCCAGTCCAGGTTGGTGCAGATCTCCTGCAAATACTCTGCCATGTCTCTGTGCCCAGGTTTTAGACACAACACCAGCTCCTGAAGTTAAATAACTGTGTCTTGTTCTTGTCCATACAGGTGATGCAGTCAAGAGAGCTTAAAATAAAAAAGGCAATGTAATAGTGCTTCTTAGATAATTTAGGTGCCTCAAGGTATTTTGTTTGGACTCCAGTTGCCTCTCTAGAACTTAAGTGAACCTGCATAGATCCTTTGCAGTACCTGCCAGCTCTATGCAGGGTCCTGCATAATCCAGGCATCCAAAACGGACCAGACACCTTTGCTTAGGTAACCGAATTGTTCTTTAGATGTACAGCCAAAACCTGTCCTCCAGGCTCCCTCTGGAATCAGAAGAAGGAGACAGTCACTAAATTGCAACAGATATATTAGATGTCTGTGTGGTTGTTATTTTTAAAATGGAAGGATTAATATTTCTGGGAGGTGTCCTTGTTTCCTGAATGGCTATGGAGAGACCCAAGGCAACTTGGTTTGTTTTAGAGTACACACAGTGAAACATAACCTGTGTTTCCTACCGGAAATGTAACTTATATTTACTGCCATAAACATATATTTCCTAAATATTTTGCAGGCAGAATCTTGATGTTATCTCCTGCAGGAAATCATAACTAAGTTTTGACATACTTGGCTTTGAATATTCAGATGGAGAAATTAAAGGAGTTGTTCTGATACAATGGTTACATAATCATATTGCAAACACAAGTTTTCTGGCTAGAAAAAGATCCACGTGTGCAGTGCCTATTACTAGTTCACAAATCACAGGAGTATAAAATAGAATATGTAACTTTATAGTCTGATTTTTCTTTTATATGTTTTATAATTTAATGTATTTAGGGAGAATAGTAGATCATACTATGGTAGAAAGACCACATAGATAATTTTGCATATATGTGTGTATATATTTGATACATACATACATACATGTATTTGATAGATAATATATGGGGGAAAAAGGAAGCAGAAAGAAGTAGTGCCCAAGCAGGGAAGGATCTCCTGAGGCCAGCATAGCCCTGCAGAGTGCTGTCACTGTGCTGGTGATGAGCCAGCATCCATCCACTACAAGAGGGGTGCAGCAACAGGCACTGATCCTGGAGGATAGTCTGTCTTACAGGTCACCTGCTCTCTAGTTACCAGCTGGCCTCAAGATCACCCATCCTCTGCCTTGTCTGCATCTGGTTTTCTTCCTCAGTACAGTACCCATGAACTCCCCCAGCCTGCCTCACTTTCTCTCTCTCTCTCTCCCCATCTCTGTCATGTCTTATAGTTCTTATTGACAGAGAGAGAGAAAGAAGTGCTTGTTGCAGACTGTGTGATAGGAAAATGACTCCTGTTTGTCCAGGGGAATTGATGACAGGCTTCTGCTTATCTGCAGTGGAAAGCAGCTACCCTGAAGGGGAAGGAATACCTGCTCATGCAGAGACAGGGATGTAGTTAATGTTGCTGGGAGGTGCCAATAGACTGTTTAAAAACCAACTCCAGCTGCCAGCGTTGAATCATCCAGACTTGGATGATGAAATAGATATGATCTGTGATGACATCAATCTGGAATAATTGCAAGTATTCCATGGACAAAAAGGGATTCAAAATTATGTTTACAAACTAGAGGAATAGCCCAAATAAAGAGGGAGCAAGCATGAAGTGCTGCATTATATGAGGAATGATGAATCCATTATTTAGAATGATAAAAATTTGGCTAAGCAGTGGGACACTAAAAAAAGGTCTTACTGGCCCAGAATCTAAAGCAAGTGAAAAAAATCACAGGTGCAGTATATTGAAAAAAGACACATCTTATCTTGGGCTACATAAATAGAAGTGTCATTCACAAGACACGGAGTTTGCTTTGTCATTAGTTGAGCCTAGGCAAGAATGCTGTGTCCAGTGTTTCCTCATTGGCTTTCAGGGAGATGGAAAGAAACAGGAGGTGTAAGGAACAGAAAAAAGTGTTTCTAATTGAAATAATTACAAAACAAGGCATATGCGGTGATGTTTTAGTAAATGGATTTGTTTAACACTGAAAGATAGGATGGGGAGAAGAAATAAAAGTTCTCAACAAGTAGCATGCTGGCAGTGAGAGAATGATGATCAGTTGCTCTCTAGAGCCAATTGAATTAAGACCTGAAGAAATTAGGGAATTGACTTCAAATTGGTTTTCATCTAGCTACATTTTTTGTAGCATCTCCTTTTTTCAGGTTTTCAAGAAGGGATTTGATAAATACCTCTTCCAGTGGTGTTGCTCTTGCCTTTGGGGAGGCTGGGCTAGCTGATGCTTTGAGCTGTTTTCCAGCACTCTGTTTCTGTGAATCTCTGCTCTGATTTCATTATTATTTCTGTCAGCACTCAAAAGTGTGTCTTGGTGTGGTTTCAGCTGCTCCTGCTGGTATCATGCTGATGCCTCAGAAGATGAGAAGTTTCCCATAGGACATTTGTAATAAATGCCAGTGCCATAAGTATATGCCTTGCCAGCTGAGATGTCATTAGTCACCAACATCATATATAACTCTTTATTGTGTTCTTAGTACCTTTGCATCAATTGCACCAGGTGTCACATGTATGTTCTTTCAAATATACGTAGTAGTCATTGAAAAAAGTTATGAAGCTACAAAGTCAGGACTTCTCTGCATGTAATCATTATATATATTTACTTCTGCTGAAAGATTTTTATCATGCCCAGGTAATGAAGAAGTGCACTAATTTAAGTTAACAGGAATGGAAAATTGACCGAAACTTTATGAATTTTTATACACTCTATACCTAGCAATTTTTTTTTCACTCCCTTGAACACAGAAAGAAAAAGAGATGAAGAGGGATATTTATATGAAGATCTTTATAAGTGCACTGAATTTTTATTCAGATCATTTAATGTCTGTAGGGATACAGAAAGCTTAGCAATTTGATAAAGGCACAGCAGGCAATGTCGTGCTTGGTAGAAGACAATAGACAAACGTAGAAACTTCCATGACACATCTGCCACAATGGTCCTCAGTGCCAAATGTCCTGGCTCTGCTACTTGCTGGTGGTGGATACTTGGGGAGGAGACCAATAAACACATGTTACTACTTCTCTAGGTTACTTATACTGTGTCCAGTGATTTGTAACTTGAGGAGAGTACCTTTTGTTTAGGTGTCACCAGAGCACTGGGATGATTTAGTAAAAATTCACTTTTCCCCACAGTTTTCCTTTTAATAAAGTTATGATTATATAAAGAATTTAAACTTGGGTAGTATCAAGTGCAATCCATCAATACTGAAGGATAATAAAAAACTTTCAGTGGAAGAGGTTGAATAATATTAAGCTACCATTAGGGGTTTTAGCTTATCCAGGACAAAATTTCTTTTTTTCTCTCTGGTGACATGGAGTCATAAAAAATAGCTGGAAGAAGAATAATTTCAAAGAGATGGTTTATTTAATATTTGTAATTGAATGTCACAGTTCCTCATACTACAGATATTGCAAGGAAAAAAATTCTCCAAGTCTGGGCATGTCTAATTCATTATTCAGTATTACAGATTTGAACCGATAACTTTGGCAAAATAATTTGTTCTCTCAGCAGTTAGGAGCTGGTTACAGGTCGCTGTGATAATGTAATCTGCAATATGAATGTAATATTGCACGCAGCAGAGAGGGAAGATAAAACAGCTGTGCTGGGAGGTCTGCAGTTACACGGGATAATTGGCAGTTCAATAGCAGTTAATGACTTTTTTCTTAATACTAATATGAATGTTGAATTTTCATTAGTTCATGGGTATGTCTCCATGGCACAATACAGCACTCTGCAGAGATGCCAGAGGTACCTCTGGTGCAGCTAGTAGAATTTCTGGATGCTGTGAAGTTATGTCAACACGGAGCTCTGTACAGAATGGTTGTACCAGTGGGAGTTAGGTCTCAGAATAAGATTTGTCTCACAAGCTTTAAATAGGTTATCTGGTGTATGACCAGCATCCAGCCAGAGCTGATCATCAGAGTGCCCTTTAACAGAGAGAAGCACTTCGTAAGGGAGTATTTTTTGTTCTAAAACAGGTATTTAAGGCAAGGATGACTGGCCCTCCTGAAGTACCTACCTGGAAGTACTAATAAGGTAATGGGATGGAGAAGACAATGAGAGGAGTTGACTGACTTAGGATAGATGCTTTTTTTTCAGTTAATGTTGGAATGCACTCCACCTGTTGCTCCTTCTTAACCTGCCTTTTTGAAGCTAGTTAGAAGATAGCCCTGAACTGGTACACAGCTGAGCTTTGGTTGACTCAGTAGTATTAGCCAGCAGGTCAATGCACTGCATGTGAATTCTGTGCACAGTGTGAACTGCAGAGGGTTTTTCATATGGATTTTGTGTGAATTCTGAATCAAAATACATGTAGGACAGAGAAGATAGCCTTTGAAGGTAAGCTCAAATCCATGTGATTAAAAATAGGTCATCCCTGGTTCTTTGAATTGAGATACAAGATAGCCCCCCTGTCTTACTCTGCTGGCCTGTTAACCCTGAAGTTACTTGAAAGGAAGAACTTCATTCCCCTATGTGTTGTGCACATGAGGGATATTTTAAGGTTTCCCGTTCTGGTTGTTACTTACCCATCATGGCTTTAGCATGTGAGCTCATTGCTCAGCTGCAATGTCAAAGGTTGAGCTGTAATCCAATGCAGGTGCACCTGAGCTTGGCTAGGCAGGGTCCTTCGTGCTTTTGGACTGGGCTGAAGCACAATCAAAAATCTGAGGGCTTTGCCTTCCAGGAGCTGCACTTGGCTGTGCAGGGAATCAGAGCCCCTGTCACATTTTTTAGTGGGGAAATAATTCAGGAAGAGTAAGAAATTGAATCTTCCAGATTTAGAAGCCTAAAATGTAAACTAATTTTCCTACTTTATCAAATGTTGTTTTTGTAAACAGATGACCATTTTTCCTGGTGTTTTCCGATGACTATTTTCCCTGGTGGTTTCTTATGGTACTGTGCCTTTTAGAATGCACTGAAAGTTTGAAGCTGAAAATACTAGATGATACAAAATTGCATTTAAATTCTCAATATTACTGGATAATGTGGTAAGTCTTGTTGTTAAAGATACAAAGGATTTATTTAAGCCTTTTTTTCATAGTATAACACATTGACATGTCTTTTTTTCTCTGCATCAGAAGTGATTTGCTTTAGCTTCTGACCTCCTAGGCTATTTAGATAGGAATGCTATGTTAGTCATTTGGACTTTCTAAGCCTTTTCCAATCATGTACAACAGGTTTGGATAAAAAAAAAATATCTTCCATATCAACTGGAACTTTACATAGGAAGAGGTCTTCGGGATTTGCAGAACAGTATATATGGCCCTTAGTTTTGGTTTTGAGCCACGGACTATGGTACTGCTAAATTTAAGAGTTGTGTTTCTCATAATCTGTAGAATGTCAGTACTTGTGTGCTTGAGCACAGCACCTGTGCTCAGTCATGCACTTGTATGTCAGTCACTAGCATGGATTTGTCTCAGCAGTGTCCCAGGTTTGATACTCTTTGGAGGTCAGCACATGCCAGCTCCACTGCTAGTAGGCACCTTGGATGCAGCTAGTTGTGCTGTGAAATAAGTTAATTTAGATAGAAATAAACTGTGCTGTGCAACAACACTTGTACTTCAGACAAGAAAACTCCTTGGCTAACTTCATTTGTTAGGTTAGATCTATCCAGAAAGTGCAATTCATTGCATCCATGTGAGGTTACGTAGCCATCATTTCTAGTGGGAGAGCTGTGGCTCTCCAGAGGGCCATACAGCTGATCTGGTTGGCAGATCTGTATTAGAAGACAGCTCATTGTAGAGCTCAATGAGCTTGTAGATAATTCATTGTGCCTTGTTTCTTTCCATTCTCTGTACAGTGAATGTGGCTTAAGCCAAATGCTCATCTGTTACCCTTCTGGCAATAAGTGATGTGAATGTCACCTGCATTGGTGTCAGAGCTGTCAGCTCTTTTTTTTTCCTCTTTGAGAAAATGGGTAGACAGATATTCCCTGCATGTTGGGAAACTGCTGTTGCAGACTTGTTTATGAGGGGTGAACTCTGTATTTTGGTCTTGCTTGGCTTCATGCCCCTTGACAGCAGCTCCATGCAGTTCAAATCCTGCATGTTGACCTGTCTGACTGAGCAGAAAGATGTGGTAGGTGAGAGACAGCCACCGAAGAAGAGAAGGAGCTTGAGGTGGAACACAGGGCAGCTACACTGGGCAATTTAGATAGATAAGGGTCTATAGGTGATGGACTTCCAGCGTACTTAGTTTGTGAAAACAAACTAAAGAAAGTACCAGCGTCCCATAAGCAGCCTTTGTTAGGTACCTAGAACGTAGGTGCAAATTAATTGCGCAGATAAGACGGACTGGATTTCACTTTAACCTTGTGTGACAGAGAAAGCAATTTGTCCTTGGGCAGTAAGGGCTTATGGAACGTGTAGAGAAGTAGTTAGCAGTAGCTGTGTGTGTTTGTGTGATGAACGAGAGGTGATTAAGAGAAATCAATTTTAAGGAGGAAATATCTCATTTCCTTTTAATCAAAAATGGTGTCTCCTTTGGCATTTCATCCTTTTTTTTCTCCCAGAAAAATGGTTGAGCTAGCTGGGGAATAACTTAGCTATTTTAAAAATGCTGATTATCTGCCTGCAATTCTTTTTATAAACCATCCCCCTCAAATGGACAGGAAAAAAAAAAAGGAAAGATGGGCAGTGAATTAGCAAATGCATTTAAGGTAGGTGATCAGCTTATC
>VYZP01027232.1:1506-21802 GCA_013400635.1 Hypocryptadius cinnamomeus
TTCACTACATTTAGAGCTGACCTACTTGAAAAACTCCTCCTTTGGTCTGGAGGCCAGTCCCTTTCAAATGTCTGGCCCCAGAGATAATAAACACTTACAAGACAATTTTGAAACCAGCAGCCAGAGACACAAACCAAATAAATCCACATTTAAAGTAGCAATGCCAACCAATGAAAATGATTTGCCTACCATGTTCCAGATAAGAAGGCGTACCTTCCGAGGGATCGAGTCTTCGAGCTCTCCGCCCGTGCTTGGAATTGTTGTGCACAAACATATTGTCTGACACTGCCAGCACATGGCCATCAACATTGACTGTTGTAGACACCACGACCTGCAAGCACAAGAGCAACATGGAGGGAAATTTGGATAAATCCGTGTGTTTTTTAAAAAGCTCGGAGTGTAATAAACTCAGTTAAATAAATAACAGCTGGGAGCTGTAGAAAATTGCAAAGCTATTTCACATAATAACTGGTGCTTATGCTGTACAACTCTAACAAGAGGCACTATTGATGAGTGGGTCTTTGGCATCGAAAGCTTTTGATGCAGTTTTAAGTCAAATTGCAGAGTTTGTAGCTGCGTGGCAGACAGCACACTGTTAACCATCATTTTAACAAGAGGATCTTTATTAAGTATTTTTTCCCCTAAATACAAGGGCAGCTGTGTTTCACCCTAAATTATCCTTCAGTTTCCACGCTGAAGTAGATAGAGATGTTGACATTGCAAATGAGAATCAATTCAGAATAAAAGAAAACAAAAGTGTATTTTGTGAAATTGTAACAAGAGTTGTTGCCTGCCTCGCCCCCACCCTTCTCTGCTGCTCTCCCCTCAGCACAGTCATTGCAGGTTGTTGGATTTGCCCAAATTTCTCCCAAGCTCTATCATAAGGAGTATGTATAGGCATGTTTGTGTACACACACACAGGCTTGACAGTGGGGTCTTGATCTGGAGAACACAACCCTATTCATCCAGTGTTAGAATTATTTGTATTTCTCAACTTATCTCAATGTCAACACCTGGGATTTGATTTGAGGTGAGGTGAGGGAGACACAGCAGGACTGCACTGGAGGAAGGATCACACACTTCTGCTCCCCAGAGCTGCCCAGGGCAGGAGAGGAGCCAACCCAGCAGGGGCAAACAGGTAAATGATGGGTCCAGAGTAGAAGACCCAGCTGCTCCAAGGTGTCCAGAGGAACTGCTCAACCCTCAGGCTCCAAAAGAAAATCCCTGTCCAGGCAGAGGGCACGTGAGCCATGAAATGCCATGGAGAAACAAGTCCCTTGCAGAGCTGTGAGCTCATCACACCACGTCTCCTCCTACCCCATTCAGACTGAGCAGCCTCAGCCTCCCTGGCTTTCCTTCAGCCACCCCTCCCACAGCCTTTTCCCAGCAAAAGTATGGCATTCCCAGGGTTTTACCCCAGCCAAAGACGTGGCCTTCAGCTGGCTGCTGGTTTGCCAGGAGCACGCGTCGCCTTCGAGAACTTTGACTAAAACAATAAGAAGAAATGACCTACACTTCTCCTTACATTAAACAGGGAAAGGGATTAAAGACTGAAACCCACAGAGATATGTTTATTCATGCGACCTCTTACAACCAAATATAATAATTGTCTGTTAATTGCAGTTTCAGCTCCCACCTCATGCTTCGACATGTGAAACAGCAATCAGCAGCTCCTGTTTAATCCACCTATTATGTTGACTAATTAACTTTGCTCGACAGTTTATTTCTTCCTCCATTATCAGCCCCTGTCAGCCGCAAGCACAGTGCCGCAAAGGGGGACCTCAGCCCTTTTGATTGATCACCGATAGATTGACATGCAGATTAATTTAATTAGAATCACCTCACTTGAGAAATGAAAGACAATGGCAAGGGGGCTAATAGATCTGCTCTTATAATGAGGCAAGCCTCCAGAGCCACGGCAGAGGATTTCTGATTTATTTTGCTGAATTCCCCAGTCGCTCTGAAAGGCTCTTGCTTTAATTGTTCTTGGTTTTGAGAGGCTTTAGCCTCTGAAGAGGTGAAATGCTTTACAAGGATTGGCAAACATTGCTTCAACTCTCTCAGGAAGCTGCTGCCTCTCAAAGTTGGTCAAATGGGGACACTTAAAGGATCGCTTACAACTATTCAATTTCATCACTTGAATTGGAGCTAAAAAAAAAAAAATAGAGTGAAAGGAAAAATTTTCTACCTGTTTCTGGCCCCCAATTAAAATACTCAAAAAGTAAGCAAAGCCACTAAACTGCCCAGAGCAGATCCTGAAGTCTTCCTCTGGAAAAAGAGGAATATAAAAGAGAACATTTTACATCTAAAAGATCCTAACCCCATCCCTCAGAATGGCAGTCCAAGCAATAGACTTTTGTGCGTGTTTTAAGTGAAAGATATTAAAATACAGAATAAATGATTCAAGAGCTCCTACAGATGGAAACTTGGGAAAAAGAAAGCACCAAATACTACAGATAAGTTTTTCTGAAATCAAACTAAGGAGAGAAAAAAACCCAAGCCCTATATATAAAATTCCAAAAGGGATTTCAAAAGTAATTTATCCATTGAATTCCTGAGGGGTAGAATAAAGTTTATGATATTTTCAATAAAATATGATCTTATAGTAAATGGCTCGGGGTTTGCAATCTTATTTGTGCACTTGCAACCATTGTAAATTCTTTGCAAGTGGGATTTTGAGCCAAATCCTTGGCATTGCCTGTCACAGCTCCATGACTTATGCCAGCTCCCTATCTTCTTCTAGGGGTCTGATTAGATGCATATGAAAATTAACAAAATTACAATTAATAACCATGGTGACAAGATAAAATATTTTCCCCAATGCAAAACCATGTAGGTACACACAGACTTCACACTGAAGCTGATCAATCCTGGGCTGAAACCAAAACTTCTAACATTTTTAGAAATGGGATTCCAGAAAAATAATGAGTCAAGAGTAGTAACAGTAAGATAGTTCTCTAACCTGTGAAAATCCTGTATATAAGCAGCTGTTGCTATGCATGCAACTTTCTAGGTAAGAACTTGAGGAAACAATTCTGTTGAGGTTTTATGTGAGTAAAGCTACGTTTAATTTCCCCCTCCTCAGATTTTCAAAACTGTTGATGCAACATATTTTGAATTACTTAGCAATATCTTCCTACCTCCCTCCTGAACAGTTTGATTTACTATGAAGAGACCACATTGGTGTGGTTCTTTGTTGTCGTTAGCAGCAGAAACTATAAATGGAAGCCCCAAGTGAAACTGTTTCCAGTCTCAGGAAATGCAGAAAAAAAACCCTCTTATGTGTCTGTTCGGAAAAAAAAATGATTATTCATAGCACACCTCTAGGAAGCAACAGGCTCTTGCTGCTCAATTCTTTAAATGAAAATTCTCATTAATAGAGGAACACTGAATGCGCACTGCACCAAGGAAATATTAATGCCTCTAATTTTTAATAGTGAAAAAATGCACCTCGAATATTGTGTGCCACAGTTACCTACTTGGATTGCTGCAGAGCACTTACATGCTTACAAGTTCTACTCATATTTTTTAATCTAAAAAAATACTACACTCTCCTCATTTTGATTTTGAAACGACTGGGATATGTTGAAGTTAAAGCACATGCTAAAACTAATTTGTGGAGAAACCATAAAATTAGGGGGAGGGGACAGCCAGAGTATATGTGGAATGGGCACTAAGGCATCCTAAAACACAGACTGTAGCAAGAGGGAAAGGCACACTACAGTTTAATAAATGATTAATGAGGTGCTGACACATTAATGTAAGCACAGGGACAACCAGGTCTGCCAAATCTCAAACCTTTCCAAATTTTGTCAACAAAACACAGTTTTAATTTGAGAGAGGCAAACACGGAAAATGATTTTGAGCTTTAGCTTTAGCCCTTCACAGATTTTGAATTTAAATCCTGTATCAACACCAGGGGAGACAGAGGTATGAAAGAAACACATGGGTTTACAACTTTCTTCAATGAAATTGGCACTATTGAATGCAGTAACGTATCCCAGCTCTGTGGATTATTCTGCCTGCCATTAAATAGTTCAGTTTGTGAATACTTTGGAGCTTAGATAGATTTTTTTTTTTTTTTTTTTTTTTTTTTTTTTTTTTTTTTTTTTTTTTTTTTTTTTTTTTTTTTTTTTTTTTTTTTTTTTTTTTTTTTTTTTTTTTTNTTTAATATTCAGAGACCAGGAGCCTGGAGATCAAGCTATTTATCCACGTTTAGCACTTGGCCTGTTTATTTGGTATAGTACCTCACCTAATATATCAAAATTAAGCATTGCACAACTCCTGATTTTTAACCACAGCCCATTAAGCTTTGCTCACTGATTAAGACATAGCATTTTTCTTGTGCTTTCAATTTTCTCCAGTGTATGGTGAGGAATCTGATATTTTTGCAACATCCTCAATATCCAGTGGCAAAGGCAGAGAAAATCTAGCTAGGATGATTTCCAGGTTTGAAGTGTGTCCTAAGTGTTAAATATGTAACTCCACTGCTTGCCACTCTTCTGAAAGCTATAAATGGCTCGAGCACATCTTTATTTTCATCACCACTTGGTGATCTCTTTCTACAATGTGTTGACTTCTTTATTCTAGTAACTAAAAATCATTCTCCATTTAACAAGACACTTCAAAAGGTGCCAAACTAAGAGCACATAAGTACAATACATTCAGTAATTTTGCTCACGTGCTCAAGGACAGGCCGGGCACTTAATTACCTTGTTGAATTGGGCCACAGCTCTCACTGCTATTTTTCAGTCTCTTTTTCTTTTTTTTTTTTTTTTTCCTTTCCCTTCTCTGGGGATGGAGCCTTGCATGTCCAAATTCCATTATCTGGGATTCATGAAGCATCATCTCTGTCTCTTATGCAAATTTGCAATAAGACACAAGTGGCTTCAATTCAAACATGAGTGGCAGCATCCCATGGAGGCAAACGAGCAGCCTCTGCTGCAGGAGAGGCTGTGGTAACAGAATCAAACAGCATGGCAATCTCTAAGTGACTTTCAAGGTTTTCATAATAAGTGAATGTTTGGGGTTTTATTCAGTGACACAGCCTGAAAAGTTTCCTCTAAATTAAAACTTGACATGTGTCAGTTTACAAGCAGTTGTACTAAAACAAGAACAACAAGACATCTAGGGCACCTGGGTTTCATTAATTACAATAACATACAAAACTGTTTAGGTTGTATGAATGAGTTTTTAGTTCTGAAAAATCAAATCTAGGCAGAGTTCACTCATGACACCATCTACTTAGTAGCAGTATTATTATTACCACTAACTGGGGCACCACAGCCCATCCCACCAAGAATGATTACTTATTGTGATGAAGAATTCACAACCAGACTGAGCATCTGCTCCAGAGGGTTTTTAGAATAAAAAAGGCAAAGTTGGGCAAAGGTGATAATACAGAACAGCACCCAATGTTGTGTGCAATTGGGCTGATGAAACATGGAAATGAAATTATTTTCTCAAGGACAAGCAGGAGTGTGAAGCACAGCTGAAGTACTGTGCAGTACTTGACTTCTCCTCCCTGGCTGTCTCCTTGTGCTAATAGAGACACAACAAACACAGCCAGGGCCAGCACTGCTCCAGCACACACACTCTGCTGGCACTCCACACCCCTCCACTTGTCACATGCCTGGACATCTCAGACATGCAGAGAAATTTATTTCCTTCCAGGCCCACAACAGCTTTTATGTTAGACTTATCACGCTCCTACATTTGCAAGCAAAGTTCAGGCTAAAACCTCCTAATTCATTTCTGATTGTGAGCCTGAATCAACACACACTCTGCCTCCTCCCTCTACTTTCTTAACATGTTTTGCATCAGATGATAATCAGAAAATTCCATGCTACAGGGGGGAAAAAAAAACTAAACCAACTCTAAAATCTACTAAGAAAGGAAATTTTCCACAGGACTGGTCCTTAGATAGTGCAGGACTCATGTCCTTGGCCCTCCACTGATTCTCCCATCAAAACCACAATCTGCATTCTAAGAATTTCCAGCAACTTTTGGGGACTGACGAATGACAGACCAAAAGTTGGAAATATCTCTTGGCAGTTTCAAAGTCCAGCACAAGTAGGGGAATGAAGAAAGGGAATGTCTTCATTTTTGTGTGTATAAAATGAATATGGTACCATCTGAAAGTATCCGGAACTACCTTATCCTTATGGTTTTTAACCAGAACTTCGGCATCACCATTGGAGACCTCGTAAGTCACTGGCAACAATTCAAAGGCAGCTGATAGCAAACACAGGGGCACAGATTTCATTTGGTTCCTACACAACACGGCCTCAAAGACCCAGGAGCACCACAGCATTGAGATACTACATGTACACTCAGTCCTTTTCACCCTAAGAAATGATAAATGAAGCTTGGATTCTGTAGAGCCCAGCTGTTTTATTTTAAGAAGTCTATTGCTAAAAGACCAACAAGTTCAAAATTAAAAAAAAAAAAAGAAAAGGGAAGAAACAAAAGCAGCTATTGTAAAACAATAAGCCTGGGCACTGAAGAGAACGCTGCGAGCTTCAATGCCACCCTGTATGAAAGTAGGAGTGGTTCGCTCGGCTGAAAGTGATTAATTTCTTGAAAATGCTGAGGTCACGCTAATTGACATGACCTGTGTAATTAAGCAGTCTCTGTTTACACACGGAAAGCTCAACTGCTGTGAAGCTGGGTTTGTATGACAGAATGTCTTTACAAGTCAAGAGATCAACAACCTTTCCTATGTCCTACCTCCCCGCCGACACAGCTCCTGATTGCTGTTCTGAGGGAACACGCACAGGCATTTCCATATGAAAATCAGCCTGGAGCCTGGGCGAGCACGGCCCCAGCAGAGTGTACATGTTGTGAAGCAAGCTCTGACAGGCCCCAGGGGTGACTGCTCGGACTAAATCCCCGTGATGGTGAGAGTCCTTTTCCCACATTCTCTTTCTGTGATAATGCCCTCTGGAATCACAGGAGAATCGTGACAGAGGGTGGGGTGTGGGGTGAGAAGCTGAGGGCTCTGCCATGCTAATGCTGGCTTTTACACTGATTAATTTAATCCCTGTGGCCACATCTCCTCACTTCTGCACTTCCCTGCTCAGAGGCAAATAGCATCCTTCTGCCTTCCAGCACTGCTGCAATTAAGCAGTTCAACAAAAGACATTCTACATATAAATAATATTGCCACTTACATAACATTCAACACTTGTATTGAAGTGCAACAATGCTGGAAAAGAAGCAAACTGAGTAACTACAGAAAGCAGATATATTTTGGAGTTGTCTTTCTCCAGAGATCCATGTGGTCCATGGGACAAGGACAAATCTCTTCTTTCTTTCTCAGAACCCTGAGGCAAAGCCCCACAGACAGATGGTACCATGTTTCCTCCATGGGCTGTATTCACTCCTCCCACCAAAAGAGAAGGCCCTTTGACTTTCTATCCCATCTTTTTATTCATCACATACCCAGGTAAAGTATTATTGCCACAGTCAAAGAGCATGTCTTCAACAACAGTGTTGGAACAATTATTCCTCAGTGTTGCCACCACTCTACTCTGCTGCCAGCACTGGGGAAGTGCATGTACAGACCACCTTCCCAAGGGACAGTGATGCTCTTAATCTCAAAGTGAGTTGTGACACAGGTGGAGCATAACAAGATGTCCTTGGCTACCTAAAGCTTTGCTGGTATTTCAGCTCCCAAGCTCCAGTGCCACAAGATGCAACAGTGGGGAAATACCAGCCCAAAGCATCCCAAGAAAGAGACACCCAGTGGTAGCTTTTTCCAGGTGCTCACTACAGGGACAGACCTTCATCCCACTGATGCACATTTATGAGTCTTTACCACTGCTCAGGAGTAACATGTGCAGTCACATGCCTGATTTTATTAATTGCTCTTACACCTTCCTCTGCCCCAGCCAATAAACAAGGTGCTCACTTGGTGTCTGCATGAGAACAAATAGTTCCCTATGGAAAGAGAAATATCTCAGAGCAGGAGAGCCCGATAGTTGAAAACAACAGAGAGGTCATTTTGATTTTTCCTTTTCATGCTTTCCCTTCCGGTGGAGATGACATTATCTTCAAGAGTGCTCTCTTCCAGAGCAAGAAAACCCAACTACTTCCTGACAGTTCTGCTGTGACAAGAAGTCCTCAGGCATTATTTTGTGACCTTATGTTTTTAGCATCTTCCAGTGAATTACTAGGTTAGTTTGGGTCAAAGTACTTCTGTCCTAACAGCTGCTGATTTTTAAAGGAGGAAACGTGTCCGACTGACCTGGAATCGACGCATGTCTCGAGGGTTTCCTGCATTTTTTAGGCAATTTTGGTTACATTTGAGGAAAAATTTCAAGAAGAACCTGTGGAGAAAGAGAAACGAACATTAATGTCTTATAAATAGAGTGTAGTCTGTATAAATATGACAGTAATACAAATATGATATCTGCACATTTGGTCCAACAAAGACTTATCAACATCAGTATTCCCAACTCAGACGAATCACCTCCCTGCCCATCCAAAGAGGGAGTGGAGCTTGCATAGGTCCAATCTAGCAAAACATGTGAGCACATCCTGAAAATTTAAACACTAATTTCATAGCTCTGTTGTGTCAGAGCCATTAAAGTTTGCAGAGTCAGTCCTTCTGTCACGCCAGGCTGGCTGTGCCATCCAGAGCAATGAGGAACAGACAGAGTTTTTCAGACACACGTTTTTCAGCACAGCAAAAAAGGGACAGAAAAATGCTAGACATGAAAATTCCCTTGGGTATAAATGGGGTTTTGTTTTACAAGTTCACTGTCATCCTCAAGTTTTGATTTAATACAAAAATACTGAAAATGTTCCATACAGTTGAAATCTCCCCCCCAGGATTAAACTGAGTTTGTGCATAAAATTAATGCTCAAATAGTGGTTAGTGGAGCCCAAATCCCTGAGAGAAGGGGGAAGCCTTGGTCAAAAGAATGACTTCATGGAAAAATGAAATGTTTTTGATGCAGTCTATTTCCTGACCATACACAGTTCACTGAAGTAGCTATATGACCCTGACATATATCTCTAAGAAAAGACATTGCCTTTTACAAAGCCAAAGAAAAAACCAAACATTTCACTGAAAATATTTCCTTCAGTGTTATGCATCAGTGGACTGTAAACTCATAAAGACAAGTCAATGAATAATAGGGGTCTCAGATTCCAGGCTTCCTCCCTGAAAGCCAAAGTTTATCAGCCTTTTGTCCAAAATAAACTACAGACTAAGGTCTACTAAAGCTCAGCTGTGCAAAGTTTAATCCTACAGCAAGTTTAAAGCCCAGTGTAACCAGACAGGGCAGCATTACACGTGCAGTAACTATCAGTGACTAAGCAGAAGTTCCTCTGCCCTGTTCCCACATACAGGAGTGGGGTGGGGAACAGTTTGATCCTGTTTTACATTAAATCTGAATGTTAACTTTTGCAAGCAGCCCTCTTTCAGCACCCAAACTGAATGCTAGGTCAGCAGAATTTGCACAGACTGTCACCAAGAAAGGCAACACTGCAGGGTAAACAGCTTCAGAAAATCCCTTTTTGATGAGCAGCATTCTTTGCCCTCCTCTAGTTGTGATGCTGCCCCTCAACAAGGCAAGTTTTGCTGCTTGCTCCTCCATGTCAAGAAAATCATACAAGGCTGCAACGATAAATCGAAACCATGAGGGACTGTTTTCATTTACAAAATTCGATGTAATGAGGAGGATTATCAAATATGATGCTTGGGATTATCAAGGACTAGATCTCCTGGCCCAGGAAGTCTCCTCTAGACCTGAGCTTCTAAATAAGAGCAAGCAATCCACATAAAATAAACATCCACCGCACTGGAACAGGGGTTTGGAGGCAGTGTTTGTTTAAAGGAAAGAGCGGTGCAAGTCATTGCATTTCTCAATCAAGCAGGTTCTGATACTCAATCATGGAAAGGTGGTGCTATTTGCTGTACATGTGTGTCTTTTTAAGCTGCTAATGGCCAGCTGTGACAGCCTGACTCAGATTGTGTAGAAGGAGCTGTCAGCACAAATCTTGGCATCTCGGATCCAGACAACTGCTTGCCACCAGGCGAGGGTTTGTACTTGTGCCAGAATGGATTTTGAGAGACAAGCAAATAGGGCATTAATTCCGCCAAAGAAAAACGAAAAGTGGGGAGAGTTGGGGATCTTACACTTCAGATGATGGCTGTCCTGTCAACAGCTCGTCATTTAGCTCAGGAGCTATGAAGGGCACAGACATCAGATCCCTCTTGCCCTAAGCTGGCCCTGTCTCGCAAAACCCTGGCAGGATTTGGAGACCACCCCTCCACACGAGATTGCTCGCTGAAATAAAAAGCCTGGCCATCTGTTCAGAGGCAAAGACATCCCTGTCAGCTGGTGCCTACAGCCTCCAACAGGCCCTTATGTGGCAAAACCTCTCAGAGCCACTCACTCTTTGGGGAGAAGCTGGCGCTGCCCTGGGCTTACAGCGGGATTTTGGCGGCTTCGCCGAGGGCTGAGTCCAGCAGCTGCCCACCCGGTCTGCCACAACCCCAGAGCAACACCCCGGCCCTGAGGGGAGCTGGGGCATGGAAAAGTTAAAAATAGCTAAAAATTCCCGGTTTGTATTTGCATAGCACATAAATAATGGGCAGTGAGGGTTGGTGGGTTGATTAAGGGTTCCCCAAAAAAGATGGAAAGCTCTTTGTGAAGCTCTATGGAGAAACACTGGCTTTCCCTCCCCTTACAAACTCTGAATTCATGTCAACTCAAAGGCTTGGAAAGTCACTCTGAAATACAAGAGTTTGCTTTTTGGGGTCTGCAAAACTGTAACCCAAAGTTTCACAGTCTAACTCCATTTGCACTGTGCCATAACCCCCAAAGGCTACAGAAGTTTCACCAAAATAAACTGCAGAAGAAATGAAGCTCATCTGTTTAAACCTACCAAAAAACCTCAGGCAAGCAAGCAAGCAAACAAAACTTCTTTTGAATTAAACCAACTCCAGAAAAAAATTAACTTGCAAAAATAACAGCATTTTCAGAGGAACACAAAGCTCACACAGCCAAGTTCACTCACTGCATGTTAAGCAAAAAAAGTCACCAGTTTACAGAACACATTCTGCCAAGTGCCATATTTTAATTCTACTGAAAGACAAAACAAACGATGGGACTGCACTTTGTTTGGGAACACACCAGGACTGGAGTCCCCCCGGCCACACGAAGCATCCCACACTCATCCAGGCAGGAGCTGAGCAGCTCCTGGGCTGGCGCCACCCCCCAGCTGATGGAACCCCACCTTGGCAGGAAGGAGGATGAGAACAGATTAAGACAAGAGCAGAGCAGAGCAGTTTGATTCATGGGGCTCAGCCCAGGCTCATGGTTCCTTCTTTAGACCGATTGTTCAGGTGCCTTCATCACCTCAAGCCCAGTCCTGCCAGTGCTGCTCATTAGCAACACTTCACTCTGCAAATATTTCAGATTTGGATTGACAGCACCAGTCCAGGAGAAGTGCCAACAGAGCTGAGCTCTTTGTAAGCATAAACCTCCATCCCCATTTGCTTGCATCGAGCTTCTTCACAGTGGGTTATTTTTTTTTCAGTTCTAACTTTCCCTGCATTTGGCAGGACTGTGTACCATTAATGCTAACCACAGAGGATATATAGCATTAATACTCACTACTGGGGTCTGAAATTCATTTCCAAGATGAAAAAAAAAATGTGCAAAACACAGGAGTGTCAATAAAATCTTCAACTCTCTCTCCAAACTTATGTGACTGCTGAACACCCGCTCTTCTGCCACACAGGAGCCAGTCATCAATTATCCCTATTACTGCCATTGAAGGTTCGGGGGTTTTTTAATGAATCAACCAAAACATATTTTCTGACTCCCTTCCTGACTACTGCCATCCCTGGTGTGAAGAGCATTTGTGCATGTGGAGCAGAGTAACACAATTCAGCTCCATGCAAGTCAGCTCAGGCCCAGGAACAAAACTTGCACTGGTATTAAATCAGAGAAGTCCACGCTCACCTTTACCACACAGAGACGTGGCTGGAGTGTAAGGAAGGGAACTCTGGGGGAAAAGCAGTTAATTTTAGATTATATTTAGGTGTCCTACGATGCCACTCAGGGCAGGCTGCAAAAACTGCTGAGGGAGTGAAGTTGGTGAGCAGTTAATCTGTGCCATGCATGCACTACAAACCCTTGAGTAACAGCAAGGTCCAGTGTAGAAATACATCCTCTGGTTAAATACAAACCCCTGGGCTGAATCAGGCCCCAAGCTAATGTGAACTTCTGTCTGCCATGCAAAAGCCTTAAAAATGTGCTATTGGCTGTTGGGAATGTTCTCTCCTTTTCTCACAATTCAATAGAAATTCCTTTTTTGCAGATGAAGTTGTGGTTTTTTTTCTAACGAAACTGCTGCATTTCCAAAAAGATGTTGATGCCAGTAGGACTGTGCTCCCACCCTCTGCTAGGAAGGAACTCTACCCCAGGCCTGGTTCCTGCTGTTACTTCCAGCTCCTGAAACCAGCTCTGTCCTCACTCCTGCCCCATCCATCCTCTGATTCCCCTTGTTCCACTGATGGATCTGGTGAGCACAAGACCAGCTGGAGGTCACTCCACTTGTTTAAAATACTCCCTGCCACTCCCTGCCGGCCTCATTTTCCATCACACACCAAACCCTGCGGGTTTGTGTAACACCTTCCCCAGCAGCATCCCGTTCTTTGTCACCACCACAGGGATTTAAATTAAACCCATGGCAGAAATGGAAATCCAAGTAATGAAGATGTAAGAGGATTTTGCCTTCCTGCTTTTCTTGCCACTACAAATTAATACTCATGTTTATTAAAAATAACTGAAGAGTTAAATTAAAGAAAGCAAGCTCTGACATGATCTACGTTGGCTCTTCTGTCACTCCCCTGAAGGAAATTTAAAGGAACTCAAACATGAAGGTTTAGCAGTAGGATTTTCTTGCCATTGCCACAATAAATATGTCTGTGGAAGGAGAAAAAAATAGTTGGAAAGAAGACCTGCTGCATTCCTGATGCTGAAGAAAAGCTTGTTTGTTCCTGATACATTGGAGAAGTTGTTCAAGAACAGTTCCTCCATGTGAAAATATGACAGCTGTCATGGTGCCAAGGTCAGCCAGACCAGTGGCTATCCAGAGTGAGTGCTGGTTATACAGCTCAGACCTGGCTAGGGCAAACAAAACTGACAAAACACACCTTTTCTGTGGTATAAACACATCTGATAGAAAAAGGGCAACTTCAGACTCCCAGATGAAACACAGCAGCAAGTATATGTGGGTTTGTAAAATTAGTAAAACCAAAATACACAAGGCCAGGGCAATAATTAGCAACTTTCCATCAGATAAAAGGATTGCATGCCCATTCTGTATGGCACACCAATTCAGCAGAGTACTAAATATGTGCATAAATTTAAATACACAAGCAGTACTGGTGGAAACAAAGGTACCACTCACATACTCGAGCACATCCAGCTCTGCTGTCAGCCCGGTGATGGTACAAAAACTATCTCAAACAACCTCTAATGGGTATTTTAGCTCTGGTGAAAACTTGGCATATCCAGAGGAGCTAAAGCCAGTACAGAGGTGAGCCCAGAGGTCACCAAGGCTGACAGTGCTTTGTTTGCTTCTGCAGGGTTTTCTCTGCACTTTTCACACACTTCTCTCTTTGTCAATCTATAACTTCTCCTGCAACTCTTGGTAACTTGATCTACTCAGTAATCTGTCATTAAAATAAAAATATAGAGAAAATGCTATTTAATTTGGAAAAGTAAATAACCAAAAGGTAGAGAGAGAAGGTTTAGATTAGGTACTAGCAAAACTTCTTCCCTGTGAGGGTGCTGAGGCCCTGGCACAGGGTGCCCAGAGCAGCTGTGGCTGCCCTTGGATCCCTGGAAGTGTTCAAGGCCAGGTTGGACAGGGCTTGGAGCACTCTGGGATAGTGAAGGTGTCCCTGCCCATGGCAGGGGTTTGGAATGAGATGAGCTTTAAGATCCCCTCCAACCCAAACCATTCCATGATGCTATCATTCCATGACCTATGAAATGCTCCTTTAGAAACTTCAGAAGGACAAAGTTAATCCTCTTCCCTTTTCAAGTTGACTCTTCCAATCCAAACTCTTACTACAAAACGGCCAAATTCCAAACTTAGGCTAAAATAAAGCTTTTTTTTATTCTTAAAGAATAATTTCTTTAATTTTCCAACATTTTAAAACTTCACTTGAAGATTTTTTTTGGGCTTCTTGGGTTTTTTTTCCCTGCAGGCCTTTTCACATACAGCTCCCTGATCATGTCAGGTACCTTATTCACAAAAGAATAATTGAGACTTACATTGATATTTACCAACATGAGGCTGAGCATGGAAATCAAATATAGGCATGGAGAAAACCTCCTATTACCCACATGTTCACAGCTGGATTTTACTTGCCTCTTTAGTCAATAAACAGCAGTAAGCTACCTTTTGTGGCATTTTTACAACAGGAAATTTATTCTGCAGAAGAGAAATTAAACACCAGATACAGCCATCTAGCACTCTTCTAAACATAACCTCTTCAGTTATCAAACATCCTAATTAAGAAAAAAAAATCCCAAATCTGTTCTCTCTGTATTCAATGTTCTTACTGATTTAAAATGGAAGCCAAATCAGACATTAATTTTGCATTTATGGGATGCTAAGAAATGCACTGGTATACAAAACAAAGAAACAAACACCAAAACTAAAGGCATAGAAAATTATTTACTTTACTAGACAATATATATCTTCCTCCTGAACTGCAGAAAAGGTCCAAGAAAAGCAATATGATGCAGAGAATAAACCTCAAGCAGTCAGAGCCTGTCGACTGAAATTTTTCAGGCAGTGCCACAATAACAGAAGAATTACAATAATAATACCAATAATAATAGTAATAATAATGTTATTTTTGTGAACTTGCTGTTGCTGCCGGAGCTCCAGCACTGCCAGGGTTTGCTGTTATCAATACAGTAAATATTCAGCTCAGCCCAGCAAATAGCTGAGAAGGCACCCACATAATCACCAAATCAGAAGGCAGGACCACCCAAACCAGCCTTAAATTACTCATTGCTCACTTCAGCAAGTGCTCCCAGTCACTTTTCCTCAGGTCCGTGCGTTCTGCACGGCGAAGCACAGCATATCAATTTTTCATCCTGCATCTTCTGGACTCCTCTATACTCCCTGATACTGAGTTATATAATGCATCACAGAAATTTAGAATAGTTTGGGAAAGTGTGTTTGGCATTTTCTTCAGTGAGTGAGTTAAAAGCCCAGAGAGACTGTTTTGGTTTCTTTTCCCAGACTTTTAATAAGAAAAGAAAGAGATAACACCACTGAAAAACAACATCACAAAACAGAATTAAGAATAGTCCAGAGGCAGGTTTGAATGCTCAGTTTTTTGTAATTTAATTTTGTCCCCCAGGTCCGATGCTTTAATATTTTTTTTTCCTTTAAAGTAGAGAAAATCTGAATTTTTCTATATCTCCTTACTTGTGCCCAGCTCCAGTATCTAAATTTTTTATTACACTTGAACTGCAGCTACCTTTCTATCACAAACAAAAAAAAGTTGGAAGGAGTTTATGCCATCTGTGTACAGGGGAAACACAGGGCATTTGGATGATGACAACCATTGTGAATAGTAAAACAGGAACAATAAAAGTCAATCAATTTGCTTCAGTTTTACCACTTTTCCCTTCAGTCCTTCCCCACTTTGCTCCCACTTCACACCTCAAATACTAGGGCATAAAAGCAAGTTAACTATTTTTAATTTCTACTGAAGACATTAGACTTCAGTCACTGGAAAAAACGACAAACCAGTGCTGTGGTCTGTGATAGTTCACACAATGCCAGTGAATTAGCAGCCCTGCCAGAGCCATACTTTAGCAGAAAGAGCCTCTGTTCAGTGTAAGTGCTGACAGATAACAGCAGTGCTGTTATTGCAATACGATATCAGCATTTGCTTCCCTGCCTTCTCAAGGTAAACTCCTGTAACTCTAGCATGGGCACCAAAAAGCAGCAGAGGTATCAAAGTCAGGGGGTGTTGGAGGGCAGGGCTAATGCAGCCCTCTGAAGCTGCTTTTCTCACAGCAAACATGGGGCCCTAAAGTGTTTCACCTTGAGCTGGGGGTGCTGATGATGTATTTCTCTCACCAGCTTACTGAGAAAGTGATAAAGATTCACATGGTAAATATTTCATGTGTGGGAAGCACATTTCCCACCTTCCCCTGGACCAGGCACATGTAAATCCCCTGCATGTAAAATTGTGTGCAATCTGTCTGCACATGCAATAATCAATGATTCCTCAAGAATATCTTTAAGTAAGATTGGCACACTGGTGCCATCACCCAAGCCTGCAAAACCTAGAGGCTGAGTCCATTTAAAGGACAGGTGGGAGCCTCTACAGCAGTGAGAAAAAATCCTGCACAAGCAGGAGATGAAGTGTTACTCAAGCCCCATCTGAACAGATGCATCCTCAAGCATTTACACCAGGTGTAGACACGATCCTACTATGGTGAAACCTCCTGAGACCTGGCTCAGAACCTGCTTCATTTTGCCCTCAAGATTTTTTTTTTTAAGTGGAAGATGCTTTATGTTAAAAAAAATTAAAATAAAAAATCAAAAGGGGCAGGAGGTCTGCTTAGACTGACATGGAAATTATTTTTGACCAGATTTATGTGTAGGAATGATGGCCTGAAGGGAGAGAAACAACCAAGATGCTGTTAGATCTCTTATTTACAATAACTCATGGTATACACCAGCAATGAGTCAGAAGAACATAAGAGATCAAGAAAGTGATTATTGAGTAAATCCATGTCTCAAAAACATTAAAAATACACAATCCAAGCAGTTTCCAGAGAAATGCAAGAACTTTTCACAGTTCTGTGTGCCCATGAGATGCTGACTCTGGGCAAGCTCAGGGGTTCTTGGCTGCAGCTGCTCTAGTGCCTTGGGATCACTGACAGCAAGATCTACACTGCAAGACTGTGGGATTTACTGCTGGGACAACACCCCAGCCTCAGCTTCTGCATCACTAAATCCTCCAGAGCACCGCAACAATGATGAACAAGTTCAAAACATGCCTGTAAATCTCCTCCTCACACAGTCCTGGGTGGAACTTACCTCACCTGAGACACCTCAGTAACTACAGAGAAGTATTTGGGAGGTGTAATATGGAGAGAGATTGATTGCATCCCCTCCTAACACAACTATGCTTCGAAGAACACATTAAATGTTTGCTTAAAGTAAAGTAGCAGCAGTGAAGGACATTATGTGGGGGAAGAAAAAAAAAAAAAAATTAATAACTTCAGGTTATTAAAAGCTAACTTAATAAATAAAAAACTATAATGATCTGGGAAGCCAGTCAGTCACTGCCAAAGGACAATCTCACAGAGATGCTGCTGGGAGATGGTTCTCTTGATTAAAGAAAAAAAAACAAAACAAACAACAATTTAAAAGAAATCTTTTAAATAAACTAGTACAGGTGAGTCTAGAATTAGCTGTCCAGAAAAAAAATATATATGCAAATGTACATTTGTATTTACACAAGACAAGATCAAGTGCAAAAATATTGTGGAACAAAGTCAAGCACTGCCTTCAGCTCCTGCCCACAAGCTGGACATTCCATTCAGGGGTTCCCATTGTTTCATGATATTTAAGAGAATAAAGCCCTCATTTCCTTTGCAGCAGGGAGCTCTGGCAGTGAGCACAGGATCTGGAGTGTAGTGGCTATTTTGAGAGCTGGAAGGAAGCAAGAGGCTGTCCTGTGCAAAGGCGGAGGCACTTTGAGCTGTGTGTGCAGTGGTTCAACAAGAGAAGACAAGCCAGGGGTACTTGAAGGGGATCATGAACTGCCTCTAAGTATAAAATGCTGCAGATGTGTGTGTGTGGGCAAGCAACCCAAACACTGTAAAATTCACTGGGATTTACCACAAATGTGGAAAAACTGAAAGAGGAAGGGGAAAAGAGTTTCTGGTGTGCTGGTGAAGAGGCTCACCCTATATGTACTGCTGGAGATGTCATCAATAAATACTGCATATGTCATTGAAATACTGCACATGACATTGAAAGAGCTTAATTAACCTCAGAAATAATGACCTCTGCAGCAAGCATGTAGAATCCAATCATATCTGCTTATATCACAAGTTTTGGATTAAGTTCTTCAGAGCTTTTCTTAAAGCAATGAGCCTTGAATATGTAAGAAAAGACTTTTGCTGATGTCCTCTTCTGTGTTAGAGAGATGTGGGAAAGGCATTGTAGGCTGTAGCTGCAAAGCTATCTCTTGCACCAGTTGGGAAAGGTGATCCAGCTAACAAGAATATTTTCTCCTGCGATTGAAGCTCACTATCTAGTGAGGGTACCCAAGCTACTAGTGAGGGTAACATCTCTATATGACATGTCCCCAAAACTGGAGTGGAATTCAGACCAGGATGCTGGTGACAAGTTAGAAACAGAGCAAGGCAAATACATGAGTCAGCATTTGCAAGACACTTATTAAAAAATAAATCATTCTCATGACACTGTATACTTTGTTGGTGGAAACTATGAAAAACAGCACCTTTAGAGGGAGTTCAACAGACCAAAAGTATTGTTATAGCATTAAATACCTGACAGAGGGGAACGTGGAACAGCTACAGACAACTTCTATCGTGTTAAAACACAGACAAGACTTGGGATCTCCCCTGTATTTATGGATGTCTGGCTGTGTCCCAGATGTCCTTCTGTGTGGAAGCAGGGACAAGACCTGTGATCAGTCAGATTTACACCCACAAAACACAGAGCATGAAGATCTACAAAGTACTAGATAAGTACATCAGAATTATGACTTCTCTGTGTGGCTGCAGAGGACAGCATCAGCAATGGATACTTTACAATAAGCAGATAAGAAACCTTGCCAAGTTGCCAGGGCAGAAAGATAAAAGTTGTTCATCTACATCTTACCATGAAAGTTACAATTCCATGGACTAGGAAGTGCTGAATAATTTTTAACAACTCTAACTCTATTTTATGTTCCATTGTATTTCTTTTGAGAACAATTGTGCTGGACATCAGGAAGAATTTCTACACTGCAAAGATTTAGAAAGGGCTGCCCAAGGAGGTGATGGAGTTCCCACCCCTGAAGCTGTCCAAGGAATGACTGGACGAGACATTCAGGGGTTTAGTTGACACCGTGATAGTCAGTCAAAGGTTGGACTTAATGAACTTGGAGGTCTTTTGCAACTTTAATAGTTCTATGATTCTAAGTTTTACATCTCTGCTTAATCTCCAAATAAAAATTAAGAGCAAATTTGAAGAAATACTGTGCAGCGCCAATGACAAACTCAACAGCAGACACGTGTTAGACAACATGCTAAAATACCCTCACATCAACTTGTCAACAATTACCACCAACTAACAGACAACCCTGACAATATAATGCTCAGGGCTTGACTGAAAAATGCAGTTAAATGTACACTATCACATACAAATTGCATGTGACTGAGTCTATTCAATGAAATAATATCAGTTCAAGTTGGGAAGTATGGATCATTCCGATAACAACTGAATGACAAAGTTTCTATCTAATAAGATTTCTTCCACTGTGTAGAATAACTGCAACAAGCACAAAATGAAGCCTCTCTGCCAGCCTGGAGCTGCAGCACTGCCTGTCTTCAGCCAGCTTTACCCTTGGCATCTTCTGAGTCCTCCACCAACTCTTCACACAAAATCCATGGATATAAAGAGGCAGGTTTGGCTCACTGTGCTTAAGAGAGCGTGAAGATCCCTTCATCTTAAAGATTCCCAACACTCAGCAGAAGCAGCTACCTGGAACTTGCAAGGACATTGAGGAGAACACTTTCATCCTTGCAGAAAGCGTCTTGGGACTTGTTAAGACTACAGGTGGTCAGACACTTGACTTTGTGTCTCTTCTGAAAGACGGCACCTCCAGCAAGGCGGCACTCCCTGGTGTGACACCTCTTCAGCAGCATCTGAAAGGGAAGCCAACCTCCCACTGAGCCACCAAACGCTGCTTCCCACACTAGTGAGGCTTTTCCTTAGAGGACTCTTATTTGAAAATAAAAAATTGTCAGCCTAGTGATGCAGTGCCAATAACTCCATGCGCTGTTACTTTTGTGTATCCTGAAGGTTGCTTTTAAAAAATGGGTTTCATTACATAACGGGTTACAGCAAAGTGATGTCTCACAAGTTTTAAATTGAGATTTTTTTTTCTTTTTTTGAACCTGTACATTGTTTTCTTGATCTCCATCCAGTCATTTAGAAGGCATGTTCTAATGTTCACCTGCATGTCACTTTGAAAGCAAGAGACAGATAG